>PVLC010030613.1:0-19412 GCA_004027655.1 Graphiurus murinus
TACAAAACTATGGGATATGTACACAATGGAATTTTACTCGGCCATAAAGAAGAACAAAATCATGTTATTTGCAAGGAAATGGAAGGAACTGGAAAACATTATGTTAAGTGAGATTAGTCAGTCACAAAAAGTTAAAAATAGAATGCTCTCCCTAATATGTGGAAGCTAGGGAGAAAATGGGACTTTAGAGGGACTCCAGGTGAAGGAGAATCCTTAGGTGATCAAAGAATTTGACTTAACGGAAGGTGAAGGGGGTAGGGAGGACACCCTAATAAACATGATGTACTTTCTATGAACACATCAAAGTCAATCACTAAACTGACTTTGAGAAGGAGGGAAGAGGAGGGAGTGGGGTGGGAATTGGGGAAGAGTTAAATGAGAAATGTGTGCATGGATGTCTTTACCTATACTAGCTTGTACCTAACAAAGATGTGTAATTACAAAGCACCAAATAAGGGAAAGATGAAAAATAAAAAAATAAATTAAAAAAAAAATCGAGCACATGAAAAAAAAAAAAAAAGAAAGAAAAGGACCATATCTGTCCCTAGCCCCTCCCTCTCTCCCTTCTCTCCCTTCCTTCCTTCTTCCCTCCCTCCCTGCCTTCCTTTCTTCTCTCTTTCTCCCCCACCCCCCTCTCCTCTCCCTCTCTCCTCTCTGGTAGTTAGGGGCGCAGATTGGGCCTAAGGAATGGAATTGTTTTGACCATACCATTTTCCTTCCATTTCTCAGGAATGTTGACATCAAGAGATGAAATTCCAGAGAAAAGGACCCAACACCAACCCCTTGATCGTAGGTGGCTGGACCAGGAGTGGGCGCTTCTCGCTCTTGTTCTCTTTCCTCCGAAGCAATTTAAGATCAGTTAATGGTTTGTAAGAATAAGAGTCAGTTTCAGGTTTCCATAACCATCCAGCATTTGGGCGGCCAGGCCCTCTGTCTCTTCCTGTCTGCATAGAATATGCAACTAGTCTGTGTGTTACAAAGAGGCGGAGGGGGACCCTGGCTCTCAAGGGGCCTAATTTTACCCTCCAGTGATGAACCCGGGCCCTCACCCCCTCTAGTTTTGCTGACACATGGGTTGCCAGTAAAACCTCATATGTCTCGTTGCATTTGCGTTGTGGCTGGTCTTCTTGGTGATGGCTTTTCCAGGTTTTAAACAAGGCAGCCATATTCGGGCTTAAGGAAGGTCCTCCATATAGCATTGTGTATGGGCTCAATTCGAGCTTACTCCCGGGACCACCCTTACCTGTGTTACGGCTTGCATCCAAAATATTTCCCCAGAGCTCCTGTGCGGCAAAGGCCTGTCTCTGGTGAAGGGGACTCGGAGGTGGGCTGTTGGGGGAGGCAGGCCACTGTCCTTGCAGCTCAGCTCGCATGTGCGGGATGGTACTGCGACCTTTGGTGAGCCGGGCTTGCACTCCCTGCTTTAGACCACTGCAATCCCATGTTAAGTTTGTTTCTTGGCACATGTTAACAATGGTCTTTTTCAAAATGTGGCCATTTTCACAGTTTTTCCAGCAAACCGTCGTCTCCAGGATGTGTGCAATTTCCAGTGAGTTCCTAAGGCCCCAGGCACCTCTTGGGTTACGTTGACTACAAAAGCTCCTCCATTATCATCACTCTGTATTGAGAAAGGCGAGCCCAAGGGAGGGGTTATCTCTCTCTCTTTTTTTATTTTATTTTATTATTTTTTTAGTAATGGGGATTGAACCCAGGGCTATACCCCCAGCCCTATTTTTTTTTTAATTCTTTATTTTGAAACAGTTGTGGAAGGCCTCACTAAGTAGCTGAGGCTGGCTACAAACCTGCGCTCTTCCTGTCTCAGCCTCCCAAGTACTGGGATTACAAGCATGCGCCACCATGCCCGGCAGGATTATATCTTTTTTTTTTTTTTTTTCTGCAGTACTGGGGATTGAACTCAGGGGCATTCTACCTCCGAGCTACACCCCCAGCCTTATTTTTTATTCTTTATTTTGAAACCGAGTCTCACTAAGTTGTGATCAGCTTGCAAGTTTGATACACATAAATATAATCTTATATATAAAATCAACTGCTAAATTTCTTGAGATACAGCTAAAGTAGCACTTAGAGGGAAATTGATAGCATTGAATACATATACTAGAAAAGAAAAAAATCTCTAAAATTAATAACCTAAGTCTACATTAGGAAACTATAGAAAGCAGAGCAAATTTAGCCTCAAGCAAGCAGAAGGAAGGGAAGATATAATTTAGGGCAGAAATCAGCAATATTAAAAACAGTAAGACAGTAGATAAAATCAGTACTTCCAAAAGCTGGTCCTTAGAAATATCAATATAGTATAACTTAGAAAACTTAATATTAAGAGGGCACAATTGAGTCAACATTAGAGCATTTATTAATGTAGTACCACATTGTCAGATTAATGGAAAAAATCATATCTCAATAAATGCTAAAGAGAGTATTGGTCAAATTTGGCACATATGCAAGAAAAAGTTCTTAAGGAACTAGGAAAACTTAACTTTTTAAAGGACACCCACCATAAATCTACTGCAAGTATCATACTTAGTAAGAAAACCTTTTAGCCATCCCCAGTAACGCAAGAATCCATGTGACCCTCCATTCCTACTCTTCTATATTACGTTACTACTCATTCTACCAGAATAGTGTGACATGAACAAGAAATGGGGAGGAGGCAAGGTTATAATTGTTTACAGTTGATTTTCTAATGTACCCAGAAAGTACAGGAGATTCAACCAACAACCTGTTAGAATTAATCTTTTTTTTTTTTTTCGGTACTAGGGATTGAACTCAGGGGCATTCTACCTCCGAGCTACACCCCTAGCCCTATTTTTTATTCTTTATTTTGAAACAGGGTCTCACTAAGTTGCAGAGAACCTCACTAGGTAGCTGAGGCTGGCCACGAACCCGGATCCTCTGGTCTCAGCCTCCAGAATGCTGGGATTACAAGCGTGAGCCACCACGCCCGGCTAGAATTAATCTTAAAATAATAATAATAACAGACTTGATAGGGAGAGCCCAAATCAGTAGCTTTCCAGTACTCCAATAATAAGCAAGTATGGATTCTATTTTTAGAAGAATTATATAAAAATAGTTTCAAAACAACTATAATACATATAAGGAATAAGCAAGTCGGCAATTGTGAAAACTTATACCGTGTTTCTGAATGCAAAAATCCAAAATTATAGACATGTCAGTTCTTCCCAAATTAACTAGTATGTTCAGTGCAGGTAGAAGCAAGGGTTTTAACCCAGACTTGGGCAAGTGGAGTCTAAAGTGCATCTGTGAGGCCTGTGTGGTGCATGATGGCAGTCTTCTGCTTTGCAGGTTAAGAAACTGCGGCTCACAGAATCCATTCCAGACACACTCCTAGAAAGTGACTGTTGGCTGGCATTGTGGGACAGGCTGAGAGGGAAGAGATCTGGACCCACAGCGGGCTCCATGGGCTGTGGCAGCCCTGGGCGGGGGAGGGGAGCTTTACCCTCCCGTGGAGTTTGATTACTGTACTAGGCTGGTCATCTTCATTCCAAGACTGTAGAAACTGGAAGTTTTTGGAGGAATGACTAGTAATAATCACTCTTTATCATTCAAGGGTGATCGGGAAGCCAAGGACCAACTGACGATTTCATCCAGGGGCAGGAAATGAAGGTATTTTCCACTGCCGTCCCACTTGTTTCAAAAGTAAGGAGTACATTCATTACAACCAGCAATCAACACCACTGAAAAGTACACCGGGCTCTGAGGACAGAAAATGGACCGGTCCTACCCACGTCAGCACTGTCAGGGCTGACCAGGAGCATTCTGGGTAGAGGGGACCTGGGGCTTGTCATGAGTCAGGCCACGTAGCCGCTCTCCTGTTCTTTGATGGAGTCCTCAGGTCTGCAAAGTAGCCAGGTTCCTCAAGGCGTTGGATTTACACTTTATGCAACGTTGAGAATGCATTAACTGCCACATACGATGGTTTCTGCTTGGGGCGGATGGGCGGGAGAGTTTATGCAGACGGGGAGCTTCAGACCCTTTGGCCCTGCCGTGGCCCGGCCGTGGCCCAGCTGTGGCCGATGGTAGCAGGTGTCACCGCTCCTGAGCTGGCTGTGGGACTCGCTCATGCGGGATGCTGGGGTAGCCTTCTCTGTTGGAGATCAGCCTGAGGCCAGGGAGGAGGCCGGGCAGAGAGGCAGTCTGATCCTGACTCCCTGCTGGCTCTGGGACCTTGGACGAATCTCATGACCACCCCAAGTGTGCTTATTGGGAGAACGGCGGTGCTAATCCCCTGGATTACTGATAGGATCCAGTGTGATGGTATTGTAGCATACTCTAACTTTTTCTTAAAGTAGCCCAAGAGGGGGCGAGCCCTGGGGCTGTAGGCATGCTCCTGGGGTCCCTAGCAAGCATGAGTGGTTTCAAGGCCTCCTTCTTTGTCAAAATACAAGGACGTGTGCTCTCATTTTATATCTTTGATGAACATAAAAATGTCCTATTTCTCCGTGGAACCTCCCTCCCAAATCTTTGAGCAAAAGGTAATGCCAAAATAAGAAGTAGCTGGGGCACGGCTGGGCCAGTGCCTTGGGTGTAATCAGCCCAGTGCGGGAAACCGAGAGCTGGGAGGGCCTTGGTAAGCCATAAAACATCTGCATGTTGCCAACTGCTTTATTGCTACAACCCAGAATAGAGAAACTATGGCCAGGTCTCGGCTGAGAGGTGGGGCAGGTGCCCAGCTGGGCGGGTGGGTGAAGCATCCTACAGGGCCGTGTGATCAGGACCTGAAGGAGGGTACACAGCTTGGCAGCAGCGTGGCTTCCCGTGTCTCCGCAGGGCTGAGCTAGCGCCACCCAGCCACACAATCTAACTTGAGGGTGTACTTGCCCAGTGGGGAGGAGGTGGGCAGGACCCCCTTAGGTCCTGGAATCTCAGACTGGCTTCCTCCCAGGCCCTGTGAGCTTGAAGAGCATGACTCGTGGTGAGACATGTTAAGAGGCACCCGAGATTCTTATTTCGACCCAGTGTAAGGAAGGGGTCCCCTTTGCTCACCGGGTCTTTTGCAGAAGCCTCCCAACTGAGGTCGCTGGCTTCTTGGCCATGGGGGATTGCAGATTGGAGAACGAGGAACCAGGTGTACAGGCAGAGGCGGGGACGGGCCCAGGCAGCCCAAATGAGAGCCAGGGGGAGGGGAGGGATGGCAGGAAGAAGGCGTGTCCGCAGGATGTGGGGTTTGGTGAATTGAAGGAGGAAAGGGAGGGAGTGCAGGAAGACCTGTTTACTCATCCCCTGATGCCTCAGGCGGTTTTCCTAGTAATCCTGAAAGCATTGCACACCAGATCCCAAATCACACCCCCCTTTCATGTTCTTCCAAGACCCGATCAGCCTCTGTACAAGGCACGACTTGTTCCTCCTTTCCTTGGAATCTAATTCCTCATCCCGTTCTCAGCCCCCTGGCTCCTGCAGGATGGCGTAGGTCTCCCCGAGTTCCTTGGTCCCAGTTTCTGTGGCCTGGAAGGATCCAGCCACATTCCTTGCAGGTGAAGACTTTCCCACCACATCACCCACCTCGCCTGCCCTCCCTGGCCCCCGGCTGCTGCTCCTCCCCCCAACCACTGTCACCAGCGTCACCGTCTTCGACTTTGTCTCCTCACTGACACCGTGACCCACCCACCACTACCATTTCTTTTCTTGTGTGTGTGGTACTGGGGATTGAACCCAGAGACATTCTATCTTGGAGCTACACCCCTAGCCTGATTTTTATTTCTTATTTGGAAACAGGGTCTCGCTAGGTCGATGAGAGTCTTACTACTTGCTGAGGCTGTCCTCAAACCTGCAATCCTCCCATCTCAGCCTCCCAAGTACAGGGATTACAAGTGTGTGCCGCCACGTCCGGCTTCACTACTACCATTTCTAGCCACCTTCTTGTCAGCCGCACCCCCCCATGTACCATCATAACATGGCGAGGGCCACCATCGCCAGCACCATCAATGTCGCCATTACACATTGTGCTATGGGAAACACTTTCCAACTGCTGCTTCTACTGGCTGTCACCCCCTGCCTGGCCTATTCTAGAATTCTCTGCTTCCTGTGAGTTCCTGTCCCTGCCTGGAAGCCCACATGTGCCCCTCGCTTCCCAAAGCTGAAAACATTATCAGGCCAGGCGTGGTGGTGCACGCTTGTAATCTCAGTGTTTGGGAAGCTGAGACAGGAGGATCTCAGGTTCAAGGACAGCCTCAGCAAGCAGTGAGACTCATCACTGAGACTCTATTTCCAAATAAGATATAAAAATCGGACTGGGGGTGTAGCTCAAAGGTAGAATGCCGCCGGGCGTGGTGGCGCACGCTTGTAATCCCAGCATTCAGGAGGCTGAGACCAGAGGATCCGGGTTCGAGGCCAGCCTCAGCTACCTAGTGAGGCCCTCTGCAACTTAGTGAGACCTGGTTTCAAAATAAAGAATAAAAAATAGGGCTGGGGGTGTAGCTTGGAGGTAGAATGTCCCTGAGTTCAATCCCCAGTACCACACACACAAAAAAAAGGTAGAATGCCTCTGGGTTCAATCCCCAGTACGAAAGGAAGGAAGGAAGGAAGGAAGGAAGGAAGGAAGGAAGGAAGGAAGGAAGGAAGGAAGGAAGGGAGGAAGACGTTCATCAGTGTTTCAACACCCCACCACTTTGAGGAGGAAGAGGAGGAGGAGGAGGAGGAGGAGGAGGAGGAGGAGGAAGAGGAGGAGGAATGTTCCAAATGCAGGACAAGCTGCCCGTTGAATTGGATTAAGACCACTGGTTTTAGCTGGGCGTGTTGGCACATGCTCATAATCCCAGGACTTAGGAGGCTGAGACCGGAGGATCCAGGTTTGTGGCCAGCCTCGGCTACTTAGTGAGGCACTCCGCAACATAGTGAGACCCTGTTTCAAAATAAAGAATAAAAAATAAGGCTAGGGTTGTAGCTCGGAGGCAGAATGCCCCTGGGTTCAATTCCCCAATACTGAAAAAAAAAAAAAAAAGACCACCGGATTTGCTGGCTTCTTTACAGATGGCCTCTGCACACCTAGCCAACTCACAGCCGGCCCCCCTCTTTTCTATTTCAGTTAGTGACCACTGCTAACCCATTACACATTTGAGCAGGAACTTTGCTCAGAGAATAAGCCGATTTTAGCCAGTGACTAAAAGCCTGCCTAGGTGGACCCGCCACCCCGGTACCAGCATGGCAGAAGGAGAGAGCCCCGGCTGGTGTCCCCGCTGGGACATCTGCACGCTTGCTAGAAGCTGACGCTGTCACTGACTTGTCGAGTGTCTTCCCGCGTTGCTGTCTGCGAGGGCGATCTCGCCCTCCACCGTCCTGTGTAACTAACCCTCAGCCAGTCAGGTGAGGGGATGGGGAGTTTCACTGTCGTTACTGATGGGGCCACACACACTTCACCTCTTTTGGGGGGTCATTTGGATGTCCTCTTATAAATGTCTCGCCACCCCTTTTGCTCACTTTTCTGTTACTGTTTGCCTTTTTTTTTTTTTTTTTTAACGAGTTGTAGGAATCTTTCGTATATCAGATGTGAAAGCCTGTTGACAGGTGTATCACAAAGGTTTTCTGCCACTCTCTTTGCCTGTCCATTGCCTCGGTAGCATCTTCGGATGAGCAAATTCTTTTCTTTCTTTCTTTTTTTTGTGGTACTGGGGATTGAACTCAGAGGCATTCTACCTCCGAGCTATACCCCCAGCCCTATTTTTTATTCTTTATTTTGAAACAGGGTCTCACTAAGTTGCGGAGTGCCTCACTAGGTAGCTGAGGCTGGCCGCGAACCCAGATCCTCTGGTCTCAGCCTCCCGAATGCTGGGATTACAAGCGTGCGCCACCACGCCCGGCTCCGAGCAAATTCTTTTCTTTAAGGTAGTCAAATGTGCCCATCTTTGCCTCTGATGGTAGGGCTTTCTTTTCTGAGACCGTCTCCCTGTGTGGCCTTGAACTCCTGGGCTCCAGTGACCCTCCTGCCTCAGCCTCCTGAGTAGCTGGGACTACAGGCATATGCCCCCACACCTGGGTTATGGTGGTGCTTTTTGTACCTTATATTTTATTTTTATTTACATACTTACTTATTTTTTGTGGTACTGGGGACAGAACTCAGGAACATTCTACCTCCGAGCTACACCCCTAGCCCTATTTTATTCTTTTTTTTGAAACAGGGTCTCATGAAGTTGAAGAGGACCTCACTAAATTTCTAAGACTGGCTGTAAACCTGTGATCCTCCTGTTTCAGCCTCCCAAGTACTGGGATTACAGATGTGTACCATCATGCCTGACTTTTGTATCTTATTTTAAAATAAAGTCTTGAATCCAGAGCCTTAAAATCTTTATCTCAAGGTAAAAATTCTCTCTCTCTCTCTGTCTCTCTCTGTCTCTCTCTGTCTCTCTCTCTCTCTCTCTGTCTCTCCTCCCTCCCTGGAATTTTTTGTCCAGAGTCAAGCAGTGACTTTGTAAAGGGCTTCAGTTTCAGGTTTTATGTTCATCTGGTTAAGACTTTGGCTGTGTTTATTGTTTTTTTGTTTTTGTTTTGTTTGTGGTAATGAGGATTGAACTCAGGGGCATTCTTCCTCTGAGCAACACCCCCAGCCCTATTTTTTATTCTTTATTTTGAAACAGGGTCTCACTAAGTTGCAGAGAGCCTCACTGAGTATCTGAGGCTGGCCGCGAACCTGCGATCCTCCCGTCTCAGCCTCCCAAGTACTGAGATTACAAGTGTGCGCCACCACGCCTGGCTGTGTTTGCTGTTTGCTGGACCTGTTTTGTCAGAGGTTATTATTTCCTTTAGTATTCTGGTTTCTGTCTTTCCTGTCATCTATGGGTTTTCTCCAGAGAATCCTTCTCAAGTAGAATTCGAGGCTCGCAGACCTTTTGGCTGTCATCCCTGTTCCGACACAGGAGTCCTTTGGATGAGGGGTGCCGTGTGAAGGCAGGGGAGGGGTCCTACACTCGAGGGACACGCCTCAGGCTTTTCATAGACCCGTGTCCCTGGACTGTAACCTTTACAATCGTTTCTCAGATTCTCTACTCCTACGTGAAGGCTGCAGGGAGCAGAGCGGGGGACTTCCCTTTTGCTGGGTTTAATTGTATTCTGGTAAAACCCAAGACAGATTGGTTTGGGTAAGATAGTTTCCTTTGGGCCAGAATCTTGTTAAGGACAGCAGACCGCCCTGGGTTTGTTCCCAAATGGTGACTTTTACCCTTCCCTTGCCAGAAGCACTTGGGAATCAACCTTCCCTAACCTTCACAGTGGAAACTTAGCAGATGGAGCAGGGGCTAGCCCTACTCTACCTCCACCAGAGATTTTAACTCTTAGGCTTTTGCACACGGAGCCTCCAACAGTTTGTTGATTCGAATATCCCCACCAGGACTGGCTCCGGCTCAGGGCTTCTCCTCCCGGGCTGCTCCTGGTAAGCCAGGGTTCTCACTAATCACCTATCGCTCCAGTTTCCAGGGTGCAGTTGACCCCGTGACCTCAGTTCTCTGGGCAGGAATACAACTGTGTCATGGTACATTATTATTGCCATATATTGCTGAATACAGAGACATGTTTGTTATTGTTTAGTGTGTGTGGCACTGGGGATTGAACCTAGGGGCATTCTACATTATTATTATTACTATTATTATTATTATTATTATTATTGTTATTTATTCTTGGTGGTGGTACTGGGGATTGAACCCAGGGGCAGTCTATCTCTGAGCTACACCCTCATCCTATTTTATTTTTATAAAATAAAATAGCCTCCCGAATATTGGGATTACAGGTGTGCAAACCTACACCTGGATTTCTGGCAGCATTTTTAAAAGGATTTTTGAAACCTCTGTTTCTGAGTGATGGTGGTGTCTCATTTTCTGTTCTTGTACTTTCTTTGTCAGATTATGGTATCAGGATTGTGATATCAACCCCCCAAAAGGAAAAATGGATTGGAAGTATTTTTCATTTTCTGTTCTCTGGAAATGTTCAGGTGGATTTGAATTATTTCCCCATCAAATGTGGATACTGTTGAAGTGATTTGGGTCCAGAGTGTTCTTTGTGGCAAGATCTTTGATTACTGATTTAATTTCCTGCAGGCTATAGGACTATTCTAGTATTATATAGCTCCTTGAGTTATATTTTTTCCCTAGGAACTTCTCTGTAGCATAGAAAGTTTCAAGTTTCTGTGAATTATTCATCATATTTTATTATATTTAACTGTCTGTACCATTGGTAGTCACTTGATTTTATTGGATACTTGCGACTTATCCTATGGTTTCATTGATGGGTGCTGGCAGAGTTTATCATTTTCAGAATCTTTTTTTTTTTTTCCTGGTTCTAGGTTGGTACTAGGGATTGAACTCAGAGTCATTCTACCACCAAGCTACACCCACAGTCCTATGTTGATTTATTTATTTTTTTGAAACAGGTTCTTGCTAAGTTGATGAGAGCCTCACTATTAGCTGAGGCTGTCCTCGAACCTGTGCTCCTCCTGTCTCAGCCTCCCAAGTACTGGGATTATAAGCATGCACCACCACACTGAGCTCAAAATCTTTTTAAATAATAAACTTCTGGCTTTGCTGATCTTCTCTACTGTATCTTTTCTTTCACTTTGTAAATTCTTTTATTTCTTTGTGTTTATTTTACACCTTTTCTACATTCAAAATGTTTCTTTAAGCTGGGTGTGGTGGCACACACTTGTAATCCCAGCATTCGGGAGGCTGAGACCGGAGGATCTGGGTTCATGTCCAGCCTCAGCTACCTAGTGAGGCACTCCGCAACTTAGTGAGACCCTGTTTCAAAATAAAGAATAAAAAAAAAATAGGGCTGGGGGCGTAGCTCCGAGGTAGAACGCCCCTGAGTTCAATCCCCAGTACTGCAAAAAAAAAAAAAAAAAAAATTTCTTTATTCTTAGCCTTCTTTTCTGTTGCTACCTTTTCTTCTAAATATTGCTAGAGCTGAATCCCATGAGCTGCTATTTACCATTTTCATTACTATTTAAAATAGTTTCTAATCCCCGATATGGTCATTGAGTCTATTAGTTACCCATGAGTGCTTTCATTCATACCCACATAGGCCAAACAATTCTACTTATATTTTGTTCTTGCCAATTTCTAGAATCATTGTGTAGTGGTCACAGAATATGTTCCGTATGTTTTTACTCACTTGAAATTTGTTTAAAGTTGTTTTAAGGCTTTATGGCACATTTTTGAAAATGTTCCATGTGTACTTGAAAAGAATGTGTGTCTGCAGTTGCTGGGCACAAGAAAACATATCCGTCAGATCAAGTTTGTTGATTGCACTGCTCAAATCAGCTCAAAAACAGTGCTGGTTTTAGTGCACTTTTTCAATTAGTTGTTGATAGAGGTAAGTTAAAAATTGGCTAAGCCAGGTCTCTTTTATGACTCTTTTTATGATGTATTTCCCTCCTTTTCACTTTCGATCTCTCTGCTTCCTTATGGCATTGTTGTAAGTGGCATCGGTTCTGGTTTTTTGTTTTCATTTTACAATCTGACAACTGCTAATATATTTCAATTTAATTCACAGCTGTATGCTTAATATTTGTCTCATGTGTTCCATATCTCTTTTTCCTTTTTTTCTTGCTTTTGATGAGGCATATGTTTTAATAGTTTTATTTCTTTTTTACTGACCTCTAGGTTATATACTATTTTTATTGGTAGTTACCTAGGAAATTACAGTATTCATCTTTGATTGATTGATTGATTGATTGGTGACACTTCCTGGACAATGACATTACCTTAGAACACTTTATTTTCATTTGTTCCTTTCCCATTGTTATCAATAGTCTTTCCCACTACATCATATTTCTTTCATGAGAATTAGGTTATATGTGATTGATAAACAATGATGTCAGTATAATTCATAAATTTGGCTAGTTTGGACATAATTTCCCCAACCAAGAACATTAGTGGAGCTGGGCATGGTGGCGCATGCTTCACGGCCAGCCTCAGCTACCTAGTGAGGCACTCCGCAACTTAGTGAGACCCGGTTTCAAAATAAAGATTAAAAAATAGGGCTGGGGGTATAGCTCGAAGGTAGAAAGCCCCTGAGTTCAGAGGCAGGCTTTGTTTTAATTAAAGAAATTAGTGATCTATGAAGGTCTTCATAGATCGCTAATTCCATAGAAATGCTTGACTTTAGTGCAAGAAGAAGTTGGTTTAGTGACTTCAAAAACCTTTAACAAGTACCTGGGAGGCTGAGACAGGAGGATTGCAGATTCAAAGCCAATCTCAGCAGCTTAATGAGGCTCTCGGCAACTTAGTGAAACCCTGTCTCCAAATAAAAAATAAAATAGGGCTGGGGTGGGGGTGGCTCAAAGGTAGAATGCCCCTGGGTTCAATCCCTAGCCCAAAACAAACAAAAAATCTTTAACATGTTGGGAGACTGCAAGTTGTCTAGGGAGATCCGAGTTTCTATGAAGAAGTTATAAACTTACTTCCGTTGTTTGATTGACGAAGAGGTCCAGTCCTGAATTGTATTTCTAAATTTTAGCTCTGTTTTTTGTTAACATATGGGAAATGTTGACTTTCTTGGTGCATTGTCCTATGGATTTCGACAAAACATAGGTTTTTGTAACAACACTTACAGCGCTGGGACACGGAACAGTCCTTTTCTCTTGTTACTTTCAAAATGTCCTTGTCTTCTCGTCCAGCCTCTGTGATTCTTGATAAGAAATCCAGTCATTTGATTCTTTGTTCCTCTCTAAGAAACAATGCATCTTTTTTTTTTTCCTGCTTTCAAGATTTTTTTCTTTGTCTTTAGTCTTCAACAGTTTTATTATGAGGTGTTTGATGAGGTGATTTCCCTGGGTTTATTCTTCATCAGGTTTATCGAGCTTGAATCTATATGTCGATACTGTTCAACAAATTTGGAAAGATTTCAGCCCTTTTTTTTCATGTCTTTTTTTTTTTTTTTCTTTTTTTCTGCACTGCATTTTCCTCGTGTTTTGCAACTCTGGTGACATGAATGTTTGACCATTTGGTTTTTCTTTATATTTTTATCGGTGTATTATAGTTTCCCATCATAACGTAGTTCTCAGTGATAGTGACATACATGCACACAGCACTTGGTGGGCTTTCCCCGGCTCCCCATTCCTCCCTTCCCGTTACAGGATATTAAGATTGGCATTGGAATTATACCACAGCTTTGCGGGCGCTCGCTCTCTCTCTCTCTCTCTCTCTCTCTCTCTCTCTCTCTCTCTCTCTCTCTCTTTCTCTCTCTCTCTCTTTCTCTTCTTCTGATTGGATAACACTTGTCTCAAGTTCACTACTTTTCCCTCTGTCATCTCCATTCTGTTTCCTAGCCCATTCAGTAAGGCTTTATTGTGGTTTTAGTATTTTTATTTAGTTCTAAAATTTCCAACTGGTTGGTTTTCTTCTTACATTTCCTATGTCTTTGTTGAGACTTTCTGTCCTTTCCATTCATTTTAAGAGTGTTCATACTTTTCTTTTACAGCACTATATGACAGCTGCTTTAAAGTCCTTGTCAAGACGGGCATGGCGGCCCACACCTGTAATCTCAGTACTCCAGAAGCTGAGACAGGAGGATTGCAGGTTGGAGCAGCCTCAGCAATGTAGCGAGATACTGTCTCCAAATAAAAAATAAAATAGGGCTGAGGGTGTAGCTCAGAGGCAGAATGCTCCTGGTTCAATCTCCAGTACCAAAAATAAAATAAAGTCTTTGTCAGATTATCTTACTATTTATTTCATATTGGCGTTGATCTGTTGTCGCTCTTCCCATGAGAGTCAATATTTTCCTAGTTTGTATTTTTTTTTTTTTTTGTATGCCAAGTAATCTTGGATTATGTTCTAGCCATTTTGAATATTATGGGAGTCTAAGTCTTGTTTAAAATCTAAGGAAAATGCTGGTACTTTGTTTTTAGAGGCAGTGATCAACTCAACTGGGTCCAGGCTGCACGTCCCAACCGGCCACCTGTGGTTTGTGGTTTGGAGTGAGTTCCATTTTGAAAATCCATTTTGCAGTGCTAGTGAGGGAGTTCCACTTTGAAATCCATTTTGTAGTGCCACCCAGTGGCCATTCTGCGTCCTAGGAAGCAGTCTCTTTCTTCACTGAGTTCTCGTATTCTTTTTTTTTTTTGCGGTACTGGGGATTGAACTCAGGGGGGTTCTACCTCCGAGCTATACCCCCAGCCCTATTTTTTATTCTTTATTTTGAAACCGAGTCTCACTAGGTTGCGGAGTGCCTCACTAGGTAGCTGAGGCTGGCCTCGAACCCAGATCCTCCGGTCTCAGCCTCCCGAATGCTGGGATTACAAGCGTGCGCCACCACGCCCGGCTGAGTTCTCGTATTCTTTGATAAGCTTTTAGGATCAAATCCTTGTGCTCAGAGCAGAAGGTGAGCCCAGGATTTCATAAACAACTCGATGGGGCTCCTTTCCCAGGCCCCTCCTCTGCATCTTCCTCATTCTTTGGTCTCCCTGGGATTCCCCGTCTCGGATCTCAGGCTGGGAGAGTAAAGCCAGGGCTTTAGTTACGCTTCTTCCCACAGTTGTACCCCAGCCTTGGGCCAAATGGCAGAAGGACAGAAAGAAGAGAAAAACAGCAATAGGGATTTTCCTCACTCTCCGGGGACCCTAGTGATACTGCCGATATTCTGATAAAAGAGTGGGAGCCCCTTCCTTCAAAGATTTGTTCCGTCTGAGGATTCTTTCCTAGGCATTGCCTGTTCATAGTACTCGCCCGTCTTTCCATCGAGCGACATAGCTTTTCTTGTCTCTCTCTCTCTTTTTTTTTTTTTCCTCACTTTTGTTCATAATATATTCTGGATGTTACTTATTGCCTGATATGTATTATGAAACTATTTTTTCAGTTGAGCATTAGGTTCTTTACTTTGGTGTGGTCATATTTGTTTTTTTTTTTTTTTTTTTTTTTTTTTTTTTTTTTTTTTTTTTTTTTTTTTTTTTTTTTTTTTTTTTTTTTTTTTTTTCTTTTGTAGCTTTTGCATTAAGAACTCTTTTTTTTTTTTTTTTTCCTCCAGTCTGTAACTATGAATACTTTAGCCTAAATTTTCTCCCAGCACTTTCATGGACTTTGTTGGTCATTTGTTTTATATTTAGCTTTGAAGTCCACCCAGAACTATATTTACAAAGGGATAAGGTACTTTTGTTTCTTCCTTCTACAATAGATTTTGCAATAGGTAGCCATTGTCCCCAAATCAGTGGTTAGATATTCCATCCCTTTTAAAGCTCGTTTGCAGCACTACCTTTAATAGCCTCTGTTCCCTTATGTGTATTGGTTTTGGTTTGTGTTCTTTATTCAGTTTAACTATAAACTTATGCTTGAATCTATATCATACAGTTATGGCTTGATGGATTTTTTTTTTATTATTATTATAAGGTTCATTTCTCCCTGTGCTTTTTGCTTTTTGCTTTTGGCCATGCTGGGGATTGAGCCCAGGGTCTTGCACAGCTGGGCATATGTTTTATCCCTGAGCTACACACCAGCCCATGTCTTTTTCTTTTATTTTCAAATCATCTTGGCTATTTGTGTAACTACTTATCTTTCAGATGAATTTTGGAACATTTTGTGAAAATTTTTCAACATTCCTTTTGTAATTGAAGTTAATATTGTCAGCTCTCCTTATCTGTGCATTCTACATTCAGGGTTTTGACCAACCTGGAATTAAAAATATTTGAAAAAAAAAATCTTCATTTTAGCCAGGTGTGGTGGCACACGCTTGTAATCCCAGCATTTGGGAGGCTGAGACCAGAGGATCCAGGTTCGCGGCAAGCCTCAGCTGCCTAGTGAGGCACTCCGCAACTTAGTGAGACTTGGTTTCAAAATAAAGAATAAAAAATAGGGCTGGGGGTGTAGCTTGGAGGTAGAATGCCCTTGAGTTCAATCCCCAGTACTGCAAAAAACAAAAAACAAAAAACAAAAACAAAAAAAACCAACAAAACTCTTCATTTGTATTGGAAATGCACAGAATTTCCCTTGTCATTCCCTAAACAATACAGTAAACAGATATTTCCATAGCATGTACCTTGTATTAGTTAGTATAAGTAATGGAGAGATAATTTAAGGTCTACAGGAGGAGGCGTGTGGATTATATGCAACGATATGTCATTTTATATAAGACACTTGGATCATCCAGGAGTTTTGGTGACTGGGGATCAGGGAGACTCCTGGAATCAATCCTCAGTGGATAATGAGGGGTTCTTGTAATTACATCTTATAGAACTTACATGTTAACTGCTAGAGTCATACTATTCAATATTACCATGTACTTTACCATTATCACGAATTACTTCTAATGTCTCAGCCTCCTAGTACTTGGGAGGCTGAGACAGGAGGATTAGAGATTTGAGGACAGCCTCAGCAAAATAGAGAGGCTCTCAGCAACCTAGTAAGACCCTGTTTCAGTATAAAAAAAAATTTTAAGGGCTAGGGGTGTAGCTTGGAGGAAGAATGCCCCTGAGTTCAAGCCCCAGTACGCACGCGCACACACACACACACACACACACACTCACACGCTTAAATATGACAGAGGGGGGAGTATTTCTCAGGAAGCTAAGAAGACATCATAGTAAGTGGTGAAACATTGGAAGTGTTCCCTGTAACATAAACAGCAGAACAAAGTTGTAGGTTGTCACTGTTAATATTGAAGATTATCCTAGAGGATTGTGCCAAAGAAATCATATAAATCCAGACAATTTTTCTGTATCTGCAGAAAATGCCGTTAGGAATTTGGTAGGAATTGTGTTGGGTAGCATGAACATCTTGAGATTAAGTTTTCTGGTCTATGATCCAGATTGTCTTCCTTTATTTATGTCTAACTTCTTTCAGCAATGATTTATAGTTTTCAGTACTTTACCTTCTTCGGTTGAATTTCAGTTTTATTCTTGATGCCATTGCACATGGGATGGTTTTCTTAATTTCCTTTTTGGATTGTTCATTCTTAGTGAATAGAAACTGACTTTTGTATCTTGATTTTTGCATCCTGCAACTTTGCTGAGTGGGTTTATTAGTTCTAGTAGTTTTTTGGTGGAATCTTTAACATTTTATACATGTAAGATCATGTTATCTGCAAACACAGACGACTTAAAACTTAAACTAACTCCTTTCCAACGGAGATGTCTTTTCTTTCTTTTGTTTTTGCCAAAGCACTCTGGTTGTGACTTCCAGTACTGTACAGTGTTGAACAGAAGTAATGGGAATGGGTACCCCTGTCTTGTCCCTGGTGCTAGGAGAAATGCGTTCAGCCTTTTGCCATTAAGTATGAAGTTTATTGTGGGTTTTTCATAGAAGTTTTTTATTATGTTTATGTCTGTTCCTAGTTGGTCAATTTTTTTTACATGAAAGAATATTACATCTTTTCAAATGCCTTTTCTGCATCTGTTGAGATGAGCATATGATTTTTATCTTTCATGCTCCTAATGTGGTGGTGTATCACATTTATTAACCACTGTACTGTGGGCGGGGGGGGGGCAGGAAGGAGGGATGATGGATAGACATTTGGTGAGCAAAGCTGTTTTAAGAACTTTCCGAACATGGCAGGAAAGAATGCTCACAGGGAATGCTATGCCCCATCTTGAGTGTTCTTGATATCTGATGCCCCTATGATGATAATACAGGCTTGATCGTATCTTTACTGCTCAGACTCGATTCATCTGTGTAATTAGGATCAAACAATACACTTTGAACTTCCTTTTCTATTGCCACTTCCTTTTATAGTTTGAGACCTCATGTGTCACAGAATCAACGCTTTTACTTCTAATCTTTGCGACAAAATTTGCATGGTAGATAATCAGAAAATCCGGCTGTAAAGGGGTGGGTGGAGATGAGGAAGAGAAGAGACCGAGGCCCTGGACCAGAAACCAATGTGGGGTTTATGAAGAAGTTCCCCTGGGCATATTCTAATCATAAAAATGGCTTTCACTTACGCAACACAGTCATAGATAGAATCTCTTTTGCTTTACTGAAACAACCCTGTGGTATAGACAGGGAAAATGTTGAGGGATCCATTTTGTCAATGAGGGAATTGGAGGTGTGATGGGGCCCGTGCCTTGTCTGCCCTTTGCTGCGGGGGCGTATGCTGGTTGTGTGCTAAGCCTTGGAGCCCAGGGGAGAATTGAACACGCTGCTGTGCAGAGGAGCCGGCCGTGGGGAGGGAGGCAGACTGTTGAGGACCCAGAGGGTGATACAGGCTCAACACACAGGGCAGGGCAGGGGGTGCCGGAAGTAGGGGATTGTCATGGGGACAGGAGGATGGACCCAGCCCTGGACACTCCCTGGGGGATGAGGGAGGTGTGTGAGCAGGATTTTTTTTTTATTGTAGTAATTCGTGCAATATAGCATACATCTTTGTTAGGTACAAATTGTTAACAACATATTTGCACACAATTCTCATTTGACCCCTTCCCCAATTCCCACCCCGTTCCCTCCCCCTCCCTCCCCCTCAGGTTCACTTCAGTGAGTGACCTTGATATGATTGTGTAAGTACATCATGTGCCTTAGGGTGTCCCTCTGCCCCATGCATCCACTACAATTAAATCAACTTCTTTGCTTATCGAGGGTCTCTCCTTTTTCATCTGGAGACCTTCCTGTGCCCCATCTTCTCCCTAGCATCCACATATTAGGGAGAACATATGCTTCTTTACTCTTTGTGACTGACTAATCTCACTTAACATAATGTTTTCCAGTTGCATCCATTTCCCTGCAAAGTACATGATTTTGTTCTTCTTTATGGCTGAGTAAAATTCCATTGTGTACATATCCCATAGTTTTGTAATCCATTCATCTGTGGATGGACATCTTGGCTGCTTCTATAGTTTGGCTATTGTGAATTGTGCAACTATAAATATAGATACACATGCATCGGTCTGATAGTTTGGTTTCCATTCTTTTGGGTATATACCCAGAAGAGGTATTGCTGGGTCATATGGTAGGTTCATTCCCATTCGTCTGAGGATCCTCCATACTGTTTTCCACAGTGGTTGCACAAGTTTGCAATCCCACCAACAATGTATTAGGGTTCCCACTTCTCCACACCCTTGCCAGCAGGTGTTGTGGTTCGTGTTTTTTATGATTGTCATTTGGATTGGGGTTAGGTGAAATCTCAGGGTAGTTTTGATTTGCATCTCCCTGATTGCCAATGATGTGGAACATTTCCTCATACATTTATTGGCCATTTGTATTTCTTCTTTTGTGAAGTGTCTATTTAGATCCTTTGCCCATTTTTTGATTGGGTTTTTTGCTTTCTTAGTTGCGATTTTCTTGAGTTCTTTGTATATCCTAGATATTAGACCTCTATCTGAAGTGTAACTGGCAAAAATTTTCTCCCACTCTGTAGGCTCTCTGTTGAGGTTCTTGATAGTTTCCTTTGCTGTGCAGAAGCTCTTCAGTTTAATGCAATCCCATGTATTGATCTTCCTTTGAGTTGCTTGTGCTTTTGGGGTCTTGTTGAGAAAG
>PVLC010030614.1:0-19448 GCA_004027655.1 Graphiurus murinus
GCCCGGCTCCCTCAGCTTTGAACTCACATCAGGGGCTTGTTCAAAGCCAAGTGTTCTTCCAGAAACTCCAAGACAGAAATGCTGGTTGAGTCCATGACTCTAAAGTTTACCACAAGACACTCACTCAGCTGTCTTTCCCTTAGGAATTCTGTACATGTATGATCTGTTGAAAAAATAAAGATAAAAATAGCTTCCTAAAAAAGAGAAAAAGGAGTGAGTTTTTGTTTTGTTTGTTTATTTTTTTGCTTTTGTGGTACTGGGGATTGAACCCAGGGGTACGCTGCCTCTGAGATACCCCCCAGCCCTATTTTATTTATTTTTTTTTTATTTTGAAACAGGGTCTCACTAAGTTGTGGAGTGCCTTCCTAAGAGCTGAGGCTGGCTGCCAACCTGTGATCCTCCTGTCTCAGCCTCCCAAGTACTGGGATTCCAAGTGTGTGCCACCATGCCCAGCTGCAAGTAGTTTGTTTCTTTGCTTGTTTGTTTAATTCAGGGTTGGGCTGGGAAGACAGGAAGCTAGAAAATGTGTCTGCTGCAATGTGGGCCGCTAGCAGCAAAAAGACCAGAACACAGTTAAAGCACCCTGTAGAGGGAAAGTCTAATCCATTTTACATGAAACTAAAACCCAGTCACTGTATCAGGTCAAACTAATGCCAGTTTCACCTTACACTCTGGGCTTAACTCTCCAGACGGCAGAGAAGGTTTCTGAAATCCAGAGGAAGCCAGGCCTGTCAGAGCTCTTAAGCCTGGTGATCCCAGTGCCAGGCTCCGCGAGCTCCTCTCAGGGGAAGTTGAGCCCCACACCAGACACTGGAGTAAGTGAGCCTGGGCCTCCCGCTGCATAAATGCGCAAAGAGAGCGAATTGCTGCAAAAGTGAGTAGTGGATCAAGTTCATTTTTCAAAGTGAAAACAGAGCCTATCTTTTTAAATCTATAAAATAGGTCCTGGGGAAAAATGGTGTAGAAAAACAAGGACCTCCCTCATAGGGCTGTTGTAAAGACAAATGAGTTCATAACAGGTGCATAGTAAGTATCGGGAAGGAAAAGACAGGACTTGGAAATATGCAAGGACCAGAATATGTGTAGCATCTTTGCTGCTCCATGGCTGTTGTTCACTATAAGGTGGAGCCAGTGACCTACAAAGCACACGTATGACTGCTCTGAAGAATGACAGGTATGGTGGCGCACACCTGTAATCCCTGTACTCGGGAGGCTGAGACAGGAGGATTGCAGGTTTGAAGCCAGCCTCAGCAACTTAGTGAGACCCTGTTTCAAAATAAGAAATAAAATAGGGCTGGGGGTGAAGCGCGGAGGTAGAATGTCCCTGGGTTCAATCTCCAGTACCAAAAAAAAAAAAAAAAAAAAAAAAAAAACAATGACAGAACGAAGGATGGGGAGCTGGAAAGGGTCCCCATAAGTTGTCACATGCCCCCATGGTGGTGGTCACCCTTAGTGATTGTTGCATGCTTTTCTCCTCTCCTTCTCAGGCACATAGAAAACTCTACTTCTAAGCCACTTACCCTTAAGTGAAGCCACAGGACCAGATCCAGCCAACAGAATGTAAGCAGAGGTAGAGGTTGGAGCCATCCAGTGCCCTTTCCCCAGCCCTGAGGCCTCTGGATGAGCTCGTCACCCAGGAGAGAAGGAAATGGAATCCTGATATTAGTGGCTAGAGAACTGCAAAACCAGAGGGAGGATTTTGCATGGGCTTAAAATAAGCTTTTCTGTAGAAAGCCACTGAAATGTCGGCATTGGTTCCCACTGCAGAGCCTGGCAAGTCTAACATAGCTAGCCCCCAACCCTTAGTGGCTCTAACAGTGGCAAAGGGGGACTTGAACGTATTTTCAGAAAGGGCACATGAGCTTATGAAGTGCTTTTTCTGTTAGAGGGAATTTGACCCATGTGGGGTATGGTACCACTATGTAGCTTTCAGGATGGTTGGAATTCACAGGCTATTTGTTTGTAGGATATGCCATATGCCATTCACTTGGGGAGACCAGAGTTTTGTGGGGGTTTTGTTTTGTTTTTGGATTTTGTGTGTGTGTGATACTGGGGACTAAACCCAGGGGCATTCTACCTCGTAGCTATACCCCTAGCCCTATTTTATTTTTATTTTGAAACTGAGTCTCGCTAAGTTGCTGAGGCTGGCCTTGAACCTGTGATCTTCCTATCTCAGCCTCCTAAGTACTGGGATTACAGGTATGGCATGCACCACCATGCCTGGCTAGCTGAGAGCTTTTGAAAAGCTGGATCCACAGGGGCTCAAGGTTGATAAAATGAAATTTTATTTTAGAGATGAAAATGAAGGTATGGGGGAAGGACCCAGGACTTGTCCCAGGTCACATTTAAGCCTTGAGATCATGTTACCAGGGGTAGAAAGCCCCCACACCTTAGGTCAACTTGATCAGGGCCAGTAGTCACTCAGGGATTTCAGAACCAATAAAGCACTCCCACCCCATCCTGGGGCAAAGTTTAGGAGGTCAGTTGCTCTAGATGCATTTGCCCCAAATTCAGCCACAGGAAGGAGGCAGGTGAGTGAGACTTGGCAGTCGTTGACTGATTTGTCCCCATTTCGTGTTTCCAGATCTCCCACTTTTTCCAGAAAGGCTTGAACACTTGGCCCATACTGTGAGATTTCCCAGTTCATAAGTGTTGGTGACCATTTGAAGTGAAAACAACATCTGTGCACTATCAAACCAAACACACCTGAGGGCTGGATGAGGCCTGAGGCCCAACCAGGCAAAATCTCAGCTGCTTTGTTTTATTAAAGTGCAGGGCCGAAGCTACAGTGAGGCCACAGAAACAGTGCCCTTTTTTTTTTCTTGCAGTACTGGGGATTGAGCCCAGGGGCATTCTACCTCTGAGCTATACCTCCAGCCCTATTTTTTACTCTTTATTTTGAAACAGGGTCTCACTAAGTTGCAGAGGCCTCACTAAGTAGCTGAGGCTGGCTGCGAACCCGGATTCTCCGATCTCAGCCTCCCAAGTACTAGGATTACAAGCGTGTATCACCACACCTGGCTAACAGTGCCTCTCTTGAGAGGGCTACTGGAGTTCACAAACGGAATTAGCAATTATCGTGAATTTCAGATAAACAATGAATAATTTATTAGTATAGATGTTATATGCAGTACTTATAGTGTGGAGTATAAGTGAAAACAAGTCATGAAACAGCACTTCTCTAATCCTAGAAACTATTCAAGGTGTTATTCAGGATGAAGGTACAGGGTTCTAAAACCTGACCTAAAAGGGCCTTGAGAGCCTGGCAGAACCAAAAGAATGAGGACATGACCTCGTGGACCTAGATTAGGAGCGAGTAGTGCCACGGACAGTTATAGGATGCACCAGAATAACAGCCAGACTGCAATTCCACCTGGCCCAGAGGACCAAATGTGGACTATTACAACCCGCCAACCCTCTCTCTCCTCTCACCCCTGCCACTTAAATTCTTCCCTTACCAGGCGATTAAGGGGACAGAATTTCCTTGATTTGTCCCCATTTCATATTTCCAGATCTCCCACTTTTTCCAGAAAGACCTGAAAACTTGGCCCATACTGTGAGATTTTCCAGCTTGTAAATGTTGGCAATCATTTGGAAATGGAGAAATGAACAGGAGACAGAGCCTCCCGTTTCCTTGTTAGATGATCTACAATAAAGCTCTTTAATTGGTACATGGTGTTGGCTTCTATCTGGGTTGGGCAGTGAGCCCTTGCTTGGTAGCATAAATTATATATTTATATTAATATATCTATAACACATTATATATAAATCACATATTTATATTCTGTATATAAATATGTCCAGCAATATTATTTAATTATATAATATAATATAACTATGATATATTATTATATAGTACTTATATAAAATTGCCTGGATATATTTATGCTGCACAAATACATATGTATGTATGCATATATATACATATACATATATAGTCAAATATAGTTATACAAATACTGCTTGTGACATAGTTATACTTTTAAAAGTATAGCCAGTCCCAGCATTTGGGAGGCTGAGACCAGAGGATCAGGGTTTGCGGCCAGCCTCAGCTACCTAGTGAGGCACTCAGCAACTTAGTGAGACTCGGTTTCAAAATAAAGAATTAAAAAATAGGGCTGGGGGTGTAGCTCGGAGGTAGAATGCCCCTGAGTTCAATCCCCAGTACCGCAAAAAAAAAAAAAAAAAAAAGTATAGCCAGGCATGGTGGCACATGCTTGTAATCCCAGTACTTGGGAGGCTGAGACAGAAGGATCCCAGGTTTGCAGCCAGCTTCAGCAATTTAGTGAGGCCCTCCACAACTTAGTGAGACCCTTTTTCAAAATAAAGAATAAAATAGGGTTGTGAGTATAGCTCAGAGGTTCAATCCCCAGTACCACACACACATACACACACACACACAAAAGTATTCATTATTTGTCTGAAATTCAACTGGGCATCTCAGCTCATTAATGAGTTCTTCTTTCTTTGGCCTCACTTAGCCAGGAAATCTGGACTTGATTCCACCTGCAGAGCAGCTACTCCTCTGGGCAAAGAGCCCCTGGGCCTGGCTGTGAGGTCAGGCTCCCCTAAGCAATCTGGTTTTCCTCCAGATGGCAGGATGGCCTTCTGCTCTCCCATCCCTTGGGCCCGTAGGGGCGGGCCCACTGCCCCAGGTAGGTCCTCTTAAGGCACACTGGCTCCCGTGGTGCCCTTCACTGTCTCTGCCCTGATGGCTGCAGTGTGATGCTCAGAATCCCAGGGACAAGTGTCCTCACCCCTGCTGCCCTCTGAACACACACCACACCCGTCATCCCAGTGGGGACTGGCACTGTGGGGCTCCAAGACTCCCAGGACCCTCGGGAGGAGGTCAGCTCCGAAGCCACAGTCCTCCCTCCTTCCTGTAGACTCAGCTAGTTGACACTGTCCTCCCTGATCCCAAGTGCCACTAAGGTGGATATTTCTGTCTGCCAGGAAGCCAAACAGAGATTCCAGATGTTGGCCCCACCACAGGCCACGCCCACAGTTGAGGGAGGTTGGAAGCCATACTCCACAGGATAGAAACCCTGCTGCCCCCAGTGAATCTCATCTTCACCGCCCTCCCTTCCACTCTTCAACCTGCTTCTCACCAGGAGTCTTCTGTAAGGCAACTAGGCACCCCCACCCCTACATTTCAAAACACACCAAGTAAAACAAAACTAAACTAAATTTTTTTTCTCTTTAAGTAGTTTTCTTAAAATTGATCAAACTGATCATTAACTGTTGTGAAGGGAAAATAATTGTCCTTTCACTCCAAGCCTGTGGAAGTGATTTACTTAATGTTACTGGTTGCTTCTGAACACTAGGTTAACCAACATCCCCCCTTCCAGTAACCTTATTGCAGCGGTTTAGACAAATTCACATGTGTTTTTACTCCGAGGGAGTATTTTATTCACCTCAGTAGGTAATTTAAAGGTAAGCAATCTATTCTCAAATATTAATATTATTACTAGTAGATTCGTATTTTCCTCCCTCACTGGAGAGCTAGATTGGGTTTCCTAAGGCTGTTCTCTAGGCGGGAGTGGATTTTGTTCTCCTGGGAATTGTGGATTCCTGGAGGCAGGGGTATCCATTCCAAGATTCTGATTGAGAAGTTTTGGGGGGAGAGCTAGAATCTGGATTGTTAGCAGACATATCAGTAGATTCCAAATCCAGTGAGTCATGGACTACACTTTGAGAAACTTTGAATGAAATGGGCTTCCTGGCTTTCTATTGCTTGTCTAAGATTTAATAAAGTTGTGCAATTAAAATTGTATTTCCTCCCTCGTGGCATTTGAGAATTCATATTTGAGTTAAATCTAAGAGCCACATGATGGGCATTTTACTTGGGAATCTGTGAGGTTTCCATGTATACCCATCAGTGAGGAAGAAACTCCTAGGTAGTTTGGACTTCTCAGGATCCCTGTAGGTCTCCTGTGGGGTTAGGGTGTGTTGTCCCGAGGGAGAGGTCCTTGAATTTGAATAAAATAGAATATAACAAAGATACCTTTGAAATAGCCTCCCACCTTTCTTCTTTGACCAAAAGATTAAGAACAACAAGGAGAGCAGGGCACAGTGGCGCGCCCCTGTGATCCCAGTACTTGGGAGGCTGAGACAGGAGGATTGCAGGTTCAAAGCCAGCCTCAGTAATTTAGCAAGGTTCTCAGAAACTTTGAAAGACCCTGTGGTCTCCAAATAATAAAATAGGGCTGGGGTGTAGCTCAGAAGTAGAAGGCCCCTGGGTTCAATCCCCTCCCCCGTACTAAAAACATCAACAAAGGAAAAATACTGGCTTCCCCCATTTACCTTTACTGACCTCCAGGGGGCAGAAGAACCAGGAAAAACAATAATCCCTGGCACTGCAGGCTGGTCCTGCAGAACTCCATTGCCTAGCTGATGGACAAGGAGGGTTCTAGTTGTTCTGATGCTCAGGATCCTGCAGCCACATCCTCTCCAGCTCCAAGGACTCTCCTCAACAGCCAGGTTGCAATTGGAAGGTCTGATGGAGGCATTTCCGGTTCCAGGAAGAAGTCAAGTGATTGGAAGCCCAGGACTTCCAAAAAGCCCTGTGAACTCAAAGCCCACAAACTGAATCCTAATTGCTGAGTCTGAAGCCCACATCCACCACCTCTAGAGAGCTGACCTTGGACACATTACTTCTGTGCTTCCTCATCTACCAAACGCAAACAGTAATCTACCAACCTCATGTAGTCATTGAGAGGATTAAATGAGTTCATACATTTTGGTCACTGACAATGGCTAGCGCAGAAACAGTACTTTCTAAATGCTTGCTCCTCTGTCACCTAACTCCAGACTATCTTTGGAATTTTTGAGATTCTGTGTATGATTGTATTTTAATAAATTAACCTGCATTTGGATTGAATTTAGACTAGTATTAAATGTTTCAAAATGGTCATTTCTAGCAGTTGTTTTGAATTGCTAATTTGAATAAATTGGTGTTGGGGCGGTAATATTTTATCTGTGGCTATAAACAGGAATATTTGGAGCATGTTTTCAACTTTTAGAACTCTAGATATAGTAGATACTTCCAGCCAGGCGTGGTGGCGCACAGTTGTAATCCCAGTATTTGGGAGGGTGAGACAGGAAGATTACAGGTTCAAGGACAGCCTCAGCAAATACTGAGACTTTCATCAACCTATGGAGACCCTGTTTCAAAATAAAAGTAAAATAGGGCTAGGAGTGTAACTCTGAGGTGAATGCCACTGGGTTTAATCCCCAGTGCCACCCCCCCCCCAAAAAAAAAAAACTTTCAATAGTAACTCCACATTAGATACAATTCAGGATCTGCAGTGAATCATAAATACTATTGTATTAGAGATATGCAGATGGATTGGTTCACAGAGCTCTCTAGGAGACAGGAAACTATATAAATTAGTGTTTACTACAGGTGGTGTGGTGTGGTTGGTGTGTGTGTGTGTGTGTGTGTGTGTGTGTGCACGCGCGCGCGCTTTACTGGGAATTTAATTGAATCCAAGAGAGTTCTACCTCTGAACTATACCTATAGCCCTATTTTATTTCTAATTTTGAAGCAGGGTCTCACTAAGTTGTTAAGGGCCTTGCTAAGTGCTAAGGCTGGCCTTGAACCTGCAATCTTCCTTTCTCACCCCCTCCAAGTCCTGGGGTCACAGGAGTGTGCTAATAACAGACACAAGTAGTAGGTGCTCAGTAAAGACCAGTTCTGTCTCTCTTTCCAACATGTCAACTCCATTGGATGGTTTGTTTGTTTGTTTGTTTGTTTGTTTGTTTGTTTGTTTGTTTGTTTTTAACTCTAGGTCAACTGAACCTACTTTCTCTTTTCTCATAGGGGACACACCAAAGGAGATGAGGTGTGAAAGATTTATTTATCCATGGCTCCCATAGCTATTCCTTTGAATGTTCACGCTGTTTGCTTGCAACTCATTCATTCCTTGTCCTTCTCCCTATCTTTCCCTGGGGTCTCTGCTAGACTGGAGTGTACCTTCATGCAAAGTAGAAAAAGGCTCTTCCCCAAAACAGCACCTGATCTGGCAAATTTGGAAAGGGAATCCACTCCCACTTGGGATCAGTACCCCATTGGCCCCTTGGCTGGACATCCTGGTGTGGTACATGGAATGCACAACCAGCAGAGCAGCCCGGGCTCCAGCGCTCCCAGAAGGCAGAAGCTGAGGAGGAAGACCAGGGCCACATGGAGTCAGCAGCCTGCTGGGGAAGACAGAGCCCCCGGGTAGCTGCTACCATCCCCAGAGCTGAGGAGGGCCCCTACCCCAACTCTCCTGCCTTCCTCCATAGTGGCCAGCACACATCTGGTTCTGCCATAGTCAGCTGGGAGAGAGATATTTCTTCTCTTCCTCCAAAGAACTTTCCACAGATCTTTGGAATCTTTCATCTAAATCCCAGTGCAAATGTGAGGTTGTGGTCCAAAACCACCAAGCAGTGACTCGGGCTTTTTGGAGAGATAATTTTTCTCAACAACTGCTGAGTTTACTTTTGGTTAAGTCCAGTGGCTTTGCCTGTGGGATATATGAAACTCTTGACACTGCCCCACAACCCCAGCAAACTCTCAGGATCCAATTAGTAAATACACTCCATTGTCATTTAAGGGAAAACCACTGCCGTGCTATTTAGCCTTGACACTGAAATAGTAAATGATACTGTGGGAACACTGAAGCACATCCTGAATAGACCATCATCAAAATGCAAGATTGCCTCTTCTGAGACTCCCTGCCCTCTAAGATTGGAATTTGGGGAGGATACGTTTGGAAATGATTTTTTTTTTCCAGTAATGACAGCATTCAGTACCACATAAGAAATGAAATTGAAGCATTGATCTTATTCTTCAAATATAGGATGGCTTCAATATTAAAATTAACATATAAATTTAGCATCCATCTTATTTTCGACTTGCTTCTGCTGAGTAAATGCATATATAAAGAATGAATCACTGAAACAGTATGCGGGGAAATCAAGTTCATTTTTCAAACATGTCAGTTCAAATGCAGTCAGAGCCTGTTTTCTGGGCACCCAACAAATGTTCCCAAGATGCCCCCTCCCACCCCCATCTGGCCTGATCTATCCACAGGGTAAGCTGGGGACCTTGGAGTGGAGTTGTGCAGAACAAATCCCATAGTATCGGCCTGCTACACCTCTCATTCTCTTCTCTAGTCCTATTTCTTTGCATAAATCTTGAGTGTTCTTTGGCTCTTAGAAGCCTGCCAATTAATTTAAAAGCCTGGACCAGTGGTCCAGAATCTCTGCCCCTTTTCCCTGGTACCTGTGGTCTCCCTGATTGCCCTGCCATGAATTTCAACCACAGCTGTCTACCTGGCTAACATATGCCTTGTTTCTCAAGTCATCTATGAAATTACTCTTTTCCCTCAAGAGTGTTGATATCTCTTTAAAACTCACAGCTCTAGGGTAAAGCCTATTCCCAGATGTCACTAGTAAACTGAGAATCATGAATAACTAGAATAGGCAGCATCAAAAAAAAAAACCTGGCCATCACCTTGGGGAGAGGGTAGCACATTTATGTAATCATCTGGTCCTTTACCAACTATGTTTCCAGAAACAGGCATTTCTGACTCCACATGTATAC
The DNA here is from genome assembly GCA_004027655.1 of Graphiurus murinus. Lineage (NCBI taxonomy): Eukaryota > Metazoa > Chordata > Mammalia > Rodentia > Gliridae > Graphiurus > Graphiurus murinus. Next base: position 9,590 of record PVLC010030614.1, read on the forward strand.
TCAATCTAATAATTGAGGCTGAGGCCAAAGCCAGGATATGCATTTAGCCTGCTTACATGTCGACAGACATGGATAAATAGAGTTTATATCCTGCAGTTCTCTTTCTTGGCATAGATCTGAGAAGAAAACCCAAGGACATAATGAAGATGGAGGTCTAACCTTAGTGAATTTGCAGAGAACCTGAAGAGGTTAAGACTGCCCTGCTTAGGATACCAGGGATTCTGACTCAATACTTGCAGCCTGGGAATTTGCACTGGAAATTCAGCATCCGGGTGCATAAACCATTTTGAGACAGAATGACCTAGAACATGACTAACTCACCACCCACTCACAGCACCTTAGATAAACAAAGGTCTAACACCAGGAAGAGGAGTCGGCAGACCCTCACCAGAAGGGAAAAGAGGTGTTTGGGCTTACTGTCAACCAGCCTTCTGTCAGACTGGACTCACTCCCAGGTCCAACACCAGTCGATGAAAGCTGGAAGTAGATAGCCAAGCACTCAGATGTTCTGAGTGACAGACAGGATTTAAGTAGAGAGTGGGTGGTTTTGTTCTCTGCATCTAGATGTCCAGCTTCAGGTGAAGGAGTAACTGAGTGCTTGTGGGCAGATGGGTCTTCAGTTCTCTTGAACTCTACATGTAAAGCAAGATGGTCTTTAAAAGCCGAGTTAGAATCTAAGAGGTTTTGCCATTTCAACCAGAGGGGATTCCACCACCAGGGCTGCAGAAGGAGCAAAACTGGATGTTAGAGGCAAGACATAGGATCTTAGCAACCAACTTCTCACTTCGGGCCCCTGACTACTCTTCTCACCAAAGCAAACCCAATATGGCTACCTGCACTAGCTCGTGAGTAAACTGCTTTACAGATGGTTCCATTTGGCTGGCCACGATAAAAAGAAGTCAGTGACATCGTTGATCTGCAGGTGAAATCTACCAGCCAACGTTGTTCAGTCTAGGTCATTCAACCTGAAGAAGTAGCATCTAGAAACAGATTTTGTAGGATCTTGGTTCACAAGGGAGGTTACTATTGCTTGTCTTGTAAGTACAGGTAAACTATGGAGATAAAATGCTTTTCAAAGTGCATTTGTCCTCCAGCAGGCCCAGTTTTTTCATCACTGCCACAAGAATGCCTTGGTCATGTGTCTTTAGAGTCAGGTGCAAATCATTCTCTTTACTCTTTCACTTTCTCCTTTTTGTGAACACTAATATTAACATACAATCTCACCACAAACTGCATTTACTTTTAAACACTTTGATAGGTAACTATGTCCATTAAATACATATTAGCCCAACTAATGTTAAGAAACTTCCTTCCATCAAAGATTTCTCATACCAGAAATGGCCCATAGGAACAAAAATGAGATTGCTCTTTTATTTGGAAAAAGACCCCTTGCCCTGGGGCCCACTCGAGGCTGGGGAGCATCTGAGGCTGAGCACATGCCCTTCTCCCTCCTGCCACTTGAGACTTGCATCAGGAGCGCTCTGTCTCTCTGCATCCTTGTCATGTAGAGGATTTTATTTATTTGCTTATTTACTTTCCCTTCCACATTCATAACTTTATTGTCTGACCTAAGCAGTCATACCTTTCAAGCACTTTGAAGAATGGAAACAGTAAGTCAGACAAGTGGCTGGTGTGGGCACCACTGAATACTACTGTTTGGATTTCTCTAAGCTGGGCATGGTGGTGCACACCTGTAATCCCAGTTTTCGGGAGGCTGAGAGAGGAGGATCACAGATTCAAGGACAGCTTCAGCAATTTAGTGAGATCCTTGGCAACAGAGTGAGAAACTGTTTCAAAATAAAAATTTTAAAAAGGGCTAGGGGTATACCTCCAAGATAGAACACTTCGGATTGGATTCAAGGATTTGATCTGGAAGGAAGGGAAGGGGAGAGGGAGAGGGAAGGAAGATTCTTTTGTTGTTGTTGTTGTTGTTGTTTTTGTGGCACTGGGGATTAAACCCAGGGGCATTCTACCTCTGAGTTACACCCTCAACTCTATTTTTTTTTTTTTTTTTTTGCGGTACTGGGGATTGAACTCAGGGGCATTCTATCTCCGAGCTACACCCCCAGCCCTATTTTTTATTCTTTATTTTGAAACCGAGTCTCACTAAGTTGCGGAGTGCCTCACTAGGTAGCTGAGGCTGGCCGCGAACCTGGATCCTCTGGTCTCAGCCTCCCGAATGCTGGGATTACAAGCGTGCGCCACCACGCCCGGCGGAAGATTCTATTTAAAAAACCTGAAAGCTGGGCGTGGTGGCACATGCTTGTAATCCCAGTACTTGGGAGGCTGAGACAGGAGGATCCGGGTTCGAGATCAGCCTCAGCTACTTAGTGAGACCCTGTTTCAAAATAAAGAATAAAAAAATAGGGCTGGAGATGTAGCTCAGAGGTAGAATGCCCCTAGGTTCAATCCCTAGTACCGGAAAAAAAAATGCCTGGTGTGGTAGTGGTGCATGCCTGTAATTCCAGTGGGAGGCTGAGACAGGAGGATCACAGGTTCATGGCCAGCCTCAGCATTTAGTGAGGCCCTCTGCAACTTAGTGAGACCCTGTTTCAAAATAAAAAATAAATAGGGCTGGGGATGTAGCTCAGAACTAGAATGCCCCTGGGTTCAATCCCCAATACACCATACACACACACACACACACACACACACACACACACACACACACAGGAGAAAGAAAAGTTTGCCATACACAACACCTCCAAGAATGCTTTTACTATGAAATTCCGCAGTCTTTTACTTAAAGTAGAATAGCATCTCCTCAAGTGAGAATGAGGGGATTCACACCTATATTATACTCAATGCAAAGTTGCTGAACTTAACAGGAGCAGTATTTTTCTAGTATTGAGCACTTTGTCAGATATCGCGCTGTTAATGAACTTCCTTTCCACTTCAGCTGCACATTGTTGGTAGTTTTTTCACCTTTACTCTGGTTTTTAAATTTATTTACTTATTTGGAACTCAAGGACATTCTACCTCTGAGCTATACACTCAGTCCTCTTTAATTTTTTTAGTTTGAAACAGTGTCTAAGTTGTAGAGAGCCTCACTAAATTACTGAGGCTGACTAAGAACCTGTGATCGCCCTCTCTCAGCCTCCCAAGTACTGGGATTATAGGTGAACACCATCACACCCGTATTTTATTGTTTTTAATGGGATCCTCCATTATAATCCCTGCTTATCTTGGACTCATAACCTGGACAATGATATAGATAGTACATCGTATTACACTCAGTAGGCACTCCATAAGTATTTGTTGGAGAAATGAATGAATGGAAGAAAAGAATGAACTCTATTCTTAACCAATTTTTCAGTATTTCTGATTAAAATTCTAAAACCTTGTCATTCTTATTTCCCCAAGAATGTCTCATTTAACTGAGAGCTTGGTTCCTGATCCATGCATTAATATGTGGCTTTCACATTAGGTTTCTATTTTTAGAGATCCTTTCCACAAGTAGAAATGACATAAACCAAGATCATCTCCTTAGTTTATTTTTTTCTAGAGTCCTTAGCATGCTACATTAACCTGACAAAGCTTAATCTTGTGTTCATTTCACAATACATTTCATGCAGTTCACAGCTGTGATTGGTTTTACATTGACATTACACATGTTTCGATTCAGCCATGTGAAAAGAATAATTCTTAATGGAGTTTGTCTCAGAAAACTATCCAAGCTTAAATAAGCATATGAGCAGTTCACTCTATTCTGAAGTGCAGTCTCTCTTTAAGATGCTAGAAGGATTTTTAGTGTAAGAATATAATGTCCCTGTTTATAGTCCATTTGCAACCAAACCACTTCCTTCAGGTCTCATGTATCCTGAGGAATCCTCTTTTACAAAAATGCCTTCAAGTATACTATTCCATTTAATATTCCAGCTTGAGTTTAGGAGCAAGGCTGACCTTCAGCTTCACATCCCCAAATAAATCTCCCCCGGAACCCAGCCTTCTCAAGATTATTCTTAGCATTGGACTCTCTTTTACAATAACATTCAGCACTAAAGCCATAGAGCAGAGCTATTTGGCATTTTCCAGTGAAGTGCAAGAAATTAAATAAGTTATGTTTTATTGCTAATGTATAGAATATCAAGCACAGTCACTTTGTCAAACAGAATGAAAGGGTCAGATGCACCCCAAGTGTCACCCGCTCACCACCCATCTGGTGCCGCTTTAAGAGGATGTGTTGAGTATTCTGGAGTCCGAGGAGTCGGACCTCTCGTCATAATCATCCTCGGTGTAGATGGCCTGCTTGGTCACTATGGGGCATCCGTCTTCCGGGATGGAGATGCGAGGGTCCTCAGCGGCGCGGGCTGGGAGGACCGGCGAGCTTCGGAAGACGCTGGCGGAGTTACTGGGGAAGGGGCTGACATACTGGGACCTCAGCTGGTATTGCTGCTGCAGCGTCATGGTGTTCCACAGGGTGACGTCGTTGGGCAAAAAGGGGCTTGACTGGTTTCTCGCCAAAGTATTCCTCAGCATCAGCGGGTAGCGGGGCGGCTGGGGGAAGGGGTGCTGCAGGGGCATGGCCAGGGGGTTGGGGACCACGTTGCTGGAGTCCGCGGAGAACCTCAACGTGTCCGGGACCCTGAAGGCCGAGCCCACAGACCACTTGGATGAGGAGATGGGGTAGGAGCTGAGGGTGTGTTCAAAGATGTGCCCGTTGGAGGGCAGCACCAGGCTCTCGGCCTCGGCTGCAGTTCGCTCGGCGCCGCCCACCGAGGACCGGCTGGACAGGAGGACCTCCACGGCGCTCACCAGGTCCCCGCCGCAGCCCTTCAGGATGAGCTCCAGCACCGTGGGCTTCTGGTTGGGGAAGATTTTTTTTAACACTTCGAGAGGCGGTCTGTTGGCTTTCAAGCTGAAGGGCAGAGAGACGGTCCCCGAGGGCCCCTCGATCAGCAGGTGGTTCTGCTCCGCGTGGTACTTGGGGCTGTCGGAGCGGCTCTCAGGGTTGCTGCCGCCGCCGCCTCCTCCTCCTCCTCCTCCGTTTTTCTGCACAGCGTACCCGCCTTCATCCACCGACACTATCTCGGGGCTCTCCGGCGTGAAGCAGCTCTTACTTTTGGCCACATCGGGGGAGCTCCTCTGGTCGGTGTCTTTGTCGCTGAAGGCCTCCGTATTGTCTGCTGAGCTGCCGTCCCCAAGCCGTTCTTCAGTCAAATCTGAAAAGCAGAGAACAGCTGGGTTAATCTTTCCCTGGTGTGCCTAAAAAGGAACAGATGTGCTTAGAAGAGTGTTGCCCACAGGCTTCTTGGAAAGAGGAAATGGGTCTCCATGGGTTACAACATACTGCCTGCCTGGGGGGAAAAAAAGAAAAAAGAGATCCAAACTATGTCATTGGCCAATGGCAAAATAAAATAAAATAAAAGCCTGGAAAAAGACCTAGAAATCAAAATGGTTTCTCAGAAGATTATATGCAAGAAGCTTGCCTTAAACCCAAGATAGCTAAAACCACAGAGGACCTGGCTTTTACAGCAGTTAAGGGGCCTCTGTGAGGCTGGGGCTGTGGAAGGGAATATGGCCCCGGGAAAACCAGGAAAATGAGCTTTGGCTTGCCTCTGGCTTGCCTCCCAGCTCCTCTTCTGCGGATGAGATGTTCCTCTGTAATCAAGGACATCATCAGCTGGTGCTCAACCCTCATGCTCACAGGGAATTTTAATATTTTAAAAGTTTTCCCAGAGGTTGATTGTGTGTTCAATATATGAGCCAGACAGTAAGTTTGACAAGGTTACTATTGTACAATAACTAGTTAATTGCTGAAGTGAAAGGAAAACACCTCTACAGATTGACATCTTTTTTTTTTTAAACCCACTTGAATCCAGGCATGGTGGCACATGCCTGTAATCCCAGTACTTGGGAGGCTGAGACAGGAGGATTGCAGTTCAAGGGCAGAGTGGGGTAACTTAGATCCTCAGTAACTTAGTGAGACTCTGTTTTAAAAAGGGGGGTTGAGAGTTAGGTTGGAGGTAGAATGCCTCTGAGATCAATCCCCAGTACCAAAAATTTAAAAACAAAACAAAACAAAAATAACAACAACTACAAAAAAACCCTACTTGAGGGCCTGGCAAACTCAGTTGCCTGTAACTTGCACTAGAGGATAAAACAAACTAGCTATGGATTTTGGATGGCAGAACAGATTGCTGGAGAAGAAAAAGAAAATAGCTGGAAAGGGTTCATGAAACTATAGAGGGCATAATGTCCGTCGATGAAACTACATGTCCACAGCTCCAGGACCATAGGTGGCAAGAGGTATATACAGTTGCATGAACTATTTTGTTAGTAAAGTTCATGGAAAGGACTTAAAGATAGCTTGCCTGCCTGCTTTATTTATTTATTTATTTATTTATTTATTTATTTTATTTTATTTGCAGTACAGGTGATTGAACCCAGGGCCTCTTGCATGCCAAGCAAGAGCTCTACCACTGAGCCACACCCCCAGAACCTAAGGTAACTTTTAAAATTATAAAGAAGAAAGAAACTTCCCAAATAAAGCTGAGACTTGACATGAAACAAACCAGTTGCAAATTTGACATTTTGACCTAAGATACTACTCTGAAGGGTCAGTATTGAAGCACTAGGCAGGTAGAAAGGAGTGGGTAAGAGTGCTTTGTTTTGTAGTAGTAAATTCTAACTGATCTCTATAATAAAGAAAACTATTTTTTACTTAAAAGCTATATATAAATAGATTTTTATCCTTTAAAAAAAATAAAACATGTCCTTGGAGCCATACACTCATAATCCCAGTACCTGAGGAGCTGAGACAGGAGGACTGCAGGCTCCAGGCCAGCATGTGGTAACTTAGCAAGATTCTGTTTCAAAATTTAAAAAAAAAAGCAGCCAGGCAGCCAGGTGTGGTGGTACACATCTGTAATCCCAATGATTGGGAGGCTTGGACAGGAGGATCACAGGTTCAAGGCCAGCTTCAGCAGTTTTAGCAAAGCCCTCAGCAACTTAGCGAGACCCTGTTTCAAAATAAAAAAAAATTTTAAGAGTTGGGGTGTATCTTGGAGGTATAATGTCCCTGGGTTCAATTCCCAGTACCACAAAAATAAATAAATAAATAAAATAAAAAGAGCTGGGGGGTATAGCTTAAGAGTCAGAACACCCAGGGTTCAATCCCCAGTAGTCCCTCCCCTGCCCCCTTACACTTGGGCTGTGGATGTAACTCAGTCGTAGAGCATTAACCTAGCATGTGCAAGGCCTTGGATTTGATCCTTAGCACCACAAAAAAACAAAAACATCACCATGTACTTGTACTAGTTGTGGCTACTCAATCCAGAGTAACTGATCTGAAGATGAAAATTCTTAATGACCCAGTTGTCAGGTTGTAAACAATTGGTTTGCCTGTGTTTTCTCTTGCCCTGCCTGAATAGCCTCATTGTTGCCCTCTCTGTGGGCACACCTGATTATGTGCAGATAGGCAGCCGGTGAAATTTCATCAAAGCAGCTTCTAGGAATCATCTCCTATTTGTTTTTGTTAATTTTAAAAGCCCTAAACAAAGACCCACTTATGAACATTCTTCTAATGCAGCATGCGTCTTAAGTATAACTGCAGAATAAAACTTTGGTTCTTCAAAGGGAATAAATGTGTCAAATATAAGTAAATATGTTTTTAAATATTCATAAGTTATATGAATGCATCTTTCAGTCATAAATCTATACAAGTTCATACAAATTTATATAAACTGCTTCATTTTTCAAAACAAAATACAAAAAGTTTCCAATGTGAGTCTCATTTGCAGTCCACACATATGAAGCCATCTTTTTTTTTGGAGGGGGGGTACTGGGGATTGAACCCAGGAGCATTCTACTTTCAAGCAATACCCTAGCCCTTTTTCTTAATTTTTCAAATTTTGAAACAAAGTATCCCTAAACTGCTCAAGCTGGATCCTCCTCTCAGCCTCCCAAATTCTAGGATTATAGGTGTGTGCCACCACACTCAGCTGAAGCCATCTTTGCTTTCTCTAATGACTCTGGGATACACAAATGACCTACTTTTATAAGAGAAATTTGAAATATTCTCTCCTACAACTTCCTAGGACAGGTGACCTGACTTTCACCTCCCAATTGTGATACCTGAACTCTGTGTTCTTGACAAAAAGAGAAACAAAAAAAGAATCTTCCATAGATTCACATTCTACTAGACCTATTTAAAGTGTCCTTACTCATGACCTCATACATACCACTTGGCTGTTACTCTTTTTTTTTTTTTTTTGCAGTACTGGGGATTGAACTCAGGGGCATTCTACCTCCGAGCTAGACCCTCAGCCCTATTTTTTATCCTTTATTTTGAAACCGAGTCTCACTAAGTTGCGGAGTGCCTCACTAGGTAGCTGAGGCTGGCCGCGAACCCGGATCCTCTGGTCTCAGCCTCCCGAATGCTGGGATTACAAGCGTGCGCCACCACGCCCGGCTGGCTGTTACTCTTATTAAAAACACTTGAAAATGAGTAGACAATGATGGTATGTTAACTCGGTAACACAGTAAGCACACAGTTGGATTTGGGATTCTCTTCAGTGGTGCTTGGGAAAACAAACACTCTCCCCATGCAAATATGGACATAAAACAATGGTTTTTTTGTTGTTGTTGTTTTTTGGGTTTTTTTTTTTTTTTTTGCGGTACTGAGGATTGAATTCAGGGGCATTCTACCTCCAAGCTACACCCCCAGCCCTATTTTTTCATTCTTTATTTTGAAACCGAGTCTCACTAAGTTGCAGAGTGCCTCACTAGGTAGCTGAGGCTGGCCTCGAACCCGGATCCTCCGGTCTCAGCCTCCCGAATGCTGGGATTACAAGCGTGCGCCACCACGCCCGGCATAAAACAATGTTTAAAATACTACATACCTCTAAACACATTTAACTGAACCTTACATTATTAGTATCAGAATCAAGCATGTATATTCCTGTAATATTCAAGGTACTGAGGGAAACAGAATCAAGGGTAGAAAATATAAAGAAGTCTAAGATCTATCCCTAATGTATGGAACTTACTCTCTTGTTGGGGGAATGAGATGAATGTGCAGAGGAAAGCAACACAGCCAGGCAGGATTTGCTAAGCATCCAGCATGGTGCACATTGCACACCAATGTTCCAGCAGCATTATCACAATAGCCAAAAGGCGGAAGCAAGCCAAACGTCCATCAACAGATAAATGGATAAGTTAAATGTGGAATATACATAAAATGGAATATTATTCAGTATCAAAAAGGAATAAAATTTGGATACATGCTACAACATGGATGAACCTTGAAAACATGATGCTAGCGGGGCACAGTGGCATATATCTACAATCCTAGTACTTGGGAGGCTGAGACAGGTTTGAGGAGAGCCTTAGCAACTTATCGAGATCCTGTTTCAAAATGAAAAAATAAAAAATTGCTAGGGGTGTGGCTCAGAGGTACAATGCTGTTGGTTTCAATCCCCAGTTCCAAAAAGAAAAGAGAGAGAAAAAAAATTATGCTAACTGAAGTAAGCCTGACACAAAAAGACAAATAGTACAACAGTACAATTTTACTTATACGAGACAACTAGAATGGGCAAATACCTAAAAACAGAAAATAGAATAGTAGTTATTAGGGGTGGAGGGAAAGGGAGCAGGGAGTTATTGTTTAATGCATATGGAGTTCCAGTTTGAGACAATGCAAACATTCTGCAAATGGATAGTGGAGATGGTAGCACAACACTGTGAATGTACTAAAGGCCATTGAATTATATACCTAAAAATGGCTAAATTGGTAAACTTTATCTTATATACATTTTACTACAGTACCAAAGAAAAAATATGACAATGTCACAACAATATAGGGAATTGTGAGATTTTTTAAAGCAAGAGAAATGACTGAGTCTTCTAGTAAATAAAG
>PVLC010030615.1:0-19386 GCA_004027655.1 Graphiurus murinus
TAATATATGCATATTCATGTTTGTAACAGCACAATTCACAATAACCAAATTATAGAACCAACCTAGGTGTCCATCAACAGATGAATGGATTACAAAATTATGGGATATACACACAATGGAATATACTCAGCAATAAAGAAGAACAAAACTATGGCATTTGCAGGAAAACTGATGGACCTAGAGAACATTAAGTGAGATCAGCCAGTCACAGAAAGTGAAAGGTCATATGTTTTCTCTCATGTGTGGAAGCTTAGGAAATAATTGGAATACAAGAAGGACGTTAGATAATGGAAGAGAAACCCCAGTGAAGCAAGGGAGTTGGTCTGTGGGAGGGTGGTGGTGGTGGGGAGAATTAATGAAGGATACACTTTCATTGATGTGAGCATACCAATGCCAATCTCAATATCATGTATGGGGAAGGGGAAGGAGTGGGGAGGGAGTCGGGGAAAGCCCACCAAGTGCTGTGTGCATGTATGTTGCTATCACTCTGAACTACATTATGATGTGAGATTACAATGCACCAAGAGAAGTATATAAAAATACAATTCCTGCATCGCCCCCATGTAATACGCAACTTTTGGCTCCCATTGCACAAGATAAACACTAAAAGCTCTTGACATAGCTTTTGAAGGCTCTTGGTGATCAGACCCCTACTTCCCTGTCCAGCCTCATCTATTAAGGTTCTTCAGCCACATTAAATTAGCCCCAGTCCCCCAACTCCCCTGCTCACTCAGCTTCACCTACCACATGTCTTCTTACCCTTCTTCACCAAACACTTCTTGCTACTTTTCAGAGCTCAGCCTGGCAAGCTAGAATGGAAAACTTTTTATTTTACATATATGTTTTTCAGTGTGTATCTACATATATGTATCATATATTTATCTATGTCTCTATATATACATAGAGGGATTTTACAAGCTCATGTGAATTTATCTGTATGATGCTCTATACTAGCTTAGAACTTTAAAACTGTTTTAATATATTCTGCAGACCTGCATGATGTGCCTATACCATTAACACTAATCCATTAACTATACCATTAACACTATACAATTAATACTAATATCACCTACCAATTTACTGTTTCTTGGGAGCAATTCTGGAAAACATGGTAGTTATTATAGCATCTCTTGGGAAATAACCGCATCTTTATTATTAAGTAGTTCATGGGTTAGTATAAAGTACATCCAATTAGAAAAGAGCATCAGACTAAGGATAGCATTTTGCCACACATCAGGTGGAGCTAGGAAGTTTTCTGCCAGTCAAAAGCAGGCAATGCTAAAAACCAGAGAAAGGATGCAAAAGGATTGTCAGTAAACACCAGGGTTGCTGTGGATCTGTATACTTTTTTTTCCCCTTGCTTCAACCAGCAAACCATCAACATTGTGACACATCAACCTTAGAGCTGCAACCAGAAGATGTCTCTTACCTCAGCGTCAAAGCGCGGATCCTGGTAGGCATCACTAATGTTCACAGGAAGGCCCGTGGAAGCCACCAGCTCGGCAATGCTGTTGTTTATTAGCCAGTCAGAGTATGATGATTTCTCCATGCTTTCTTTGAAACTGTCAGAGCACCAAGGCAGGCAGTAAGAAGAGAGAGAGAGAGAGATGTTAACTGTGTTTAAAAGCAAACTCTATAAAACTACGCTAAGCAAGATTATCTATCCTCATTAGCCGGGCGAGGTGGTGCACGCTTGTAATCCCAGCATTTGGGAGGCTGAGACTGGAGGATGCGGGTTCTCGGCCAGCCTCAGCTACCTAGTGAGGCACTCCGCAACTTAGTGAGACCTGATTTCAAAATAAAGAATAAAAAATAGGGCTGGAGAAGGTAGAACGCCCCTGAGTTCAATCCCCAGTACCGCAAAAAAAAAAAAAAGAAGTGAAAAGTGACATTAATCACAAAATGAGTGGTATAATTATCCACTGATACTTCAAAATAACTTACCTGTTATTTTTATAATGCAAAATAATCAAATTAATGAGTTGAAACCATATTCTCCATGATCCAGAAAATAAATCTAGGTTGTATTTAGGCTCCAAAGCAGGTGGATGTGAAGCAGGTAATTAGGTTAATGACCAAAACTGACAATAGGACACCAGGAAGTGGTTTAGTGAAATTCCACTGATCCTCCCTGTCTACCCCCTTGATTGAACAGACCAAGAAAAGTGAAACCCAAGAATGAGGGAAAATCAGGAAATAATAGAGAAATACTTACAAAATTTTAAATGTAGCAGAAATGCACTGTGTTTTATTAGTAATTATTTCAGTAACTTTTATTATCTGTGTAACTATTGTTGTAGTCTCAGAATATGTTTCTATTTTTTTTGTGTGTGCAACTGGAGATTGAACCCAGGGGCATTCTACCTGGAGCTACATCCCCAGTCCTATTTTTTATTCTTTATTTTGAAACAGGGTCTCACTAAGTTTGCAGAGGGCCTCACTAAGTAACTAAGGCTAGCCGTGAACCCAGATCCTCAGAATATGTTTCTTAACAGAAGCACATTTTCTACTTACAAAGTCTCACTTAAAAGTCTGTTTTAATGCTACTGGCCACTAATCTTAACAATTTAAATTATAACCATAGTTAATTTAAACAAGGAATTTTATGCTAAATGATTTTGCAAATGTTCCCTTGTATCATGCTCATGACAGACACTAAATTTCCATAAATTCTGTAAAAATTAGTAAAATTGCCCATCCCCCACTCCTTTCCTTTTCATTTCTCTTCCATGGGTACATATTGAACACTGCCAGCTGTTGTGGAGATGCAAAATTGAGTAATCTTCAAGTTAGCACTATAAAGGAAAATTTTATGGAGGATGTTTGATTTGTGGCTTAATAGGCGATAACTGAAATTACGTGTACAAATGCAAACATACAAAGGCAATGCTTTCCAGCCTACATTCTGTGGAGTCCTGGGTTGTATGAGATGTTCATAAGTGTACTAGAGGAAAAATAATAACCCTATTAACTGTTTTAGCCTAAATTGAATTATATGCAAGAAAATACTAAACACTACGTAGTTGTTGTTATTATGCCATCATGTGCCTATATGGAATTTATGCCATACTAAGGATGCTGGGAGGTGGCCTGGACAGGCCACTGGTGGCATGCTTGATGGGAAATGTAGACATTATTTACTATCATTGGTATAGCTCGTCTGCAGAGGCTGTTGGTCTGTGTCTGATAAATTCAGCATATATTTGGGGTGCTATTCATTCCTTACTGCATATTAGATATTCATATCCAGTATTAAATGGAAGTTTTAATACAAAACAGAGTCTCTGGGTTCTCAGGTGGTACTTAAATCAAAGAAATGTGAAGATTGAATACTTCAAAGAGAAGATGAAGCTTTATTCTCTAAAACCAAAACCAAACAAAAATAAAACAACAAAAAGTTCATGCTCTATTTTCTCCTTGCATTTTTATACCTTTCAGAATGAAATTTTATGTTGTGCTTCAATGAAAGCAAAATATAGGAAGAAACAAGATACTGTACCTGATACAAGGATCCAACTTAATAAAGTAATTCTTAAGTTTAGAAAAGGGTATGGACTATCTTCTCACATTTCTTACAAGAATGAATTGGCCTGTGAGTTCATTCTGTGCTGTCTGTATACTGTATTCCTCTGTAATTGAGCAGTTTAGAAAGTGCTGACCTAGTGTGTGTTGTGGTGGGCGTGAAGAAGAGCCGCAGTGGGAGGGGTCTGAGTAGAGAAGTCAAAGAAGAACTGGAGACATGGTGGTGTAAGGGATGGAGTAGCAGGCAACAGGGCTCAAGGAAGGAGGCAGTTTTACCACCAAGTGTCAAAAGCCTGTAAGCAGGACCTCTCAGAATGGGCAAGAGTTTGGCAAGATATATTGGAAGAGTGAGGAGAAAAGAGCAGGGACAAAGGACAGATGCAGAAGTCCAAGGGTGCATTCTTAACAAAATGAGGAATTACATTGTGAAGAATAAGGCTGGTATAGAGGTTGAGGCTTAATGGTAGAAACTGCCCAAGTAGCTGAGACCTTAGTTATAAGCAACGGGGAGCTGTTTAAGAATATTGAGCAGGGGAGTGAGTGATGTGGTTTGAAGTATGACTTTGGGAAGCTTAATCCAGAAATGCTGAGCAAAAAGAACTACCTAGGAGAGACTGAAGATGAGAAGAGGCCCTGGTACACTACACAAGTCATGCAAGTGGGAAGTGGTGATACTGGCATCTCAAGAGGTGCCACAGAAGATTCCATTGGGCTTGGTGGCCAACACGGTGATGACTCCCATTTTGCTCTTGAGGACCTGGGGCACAACTAGCTGGAGGGACTTGTTCTGAGGAGTGGGGAGATGAGGAAGAATGACACATATTCTGTGAGCCTGGGACATGTTCATTGATGAAATTCCAGAACCCAGTTCAGTCCTCAGTACTGAAGACACTGATACAGAGGTAGAATCATCTTCAGGGAGATAAAATGGTTGTGCTTGCTCAGGAAAAGATTGTGTAAGGAAATCTAGACCTACGGAAAGGAAGGCAGTAATAAAGGAGGAGGGAGAAAGTGAAGAAAGGAAAAAGAAAAGACATAAATTTATCATCATCCACTAAAAGCCAAGGGCCAGGACAGGTGCTCTGCCTAACTAGTTTTCTATCCTATAAGATAGATAAGATTCTTGACATTTTATAGATCAGAACACTGGGGCCCAGACATGTTGAATAACATTCCCAAGTGGAGATATGGTTTTCATCTGAATCTGACTCCAAATTCCCAGAGTATTCCACTTTTCCTATTGCCTTTCAGAAAGAGTTAATGGATAGGAAGAGAGCAAGATTCATAGATCATTGCCTAAAATGTAAAAGGGAGTTAACATCAGAGGGTTTCAGGGTAAAAAATTCTGAAGATAATAAACACTTTAGTTTGAGCTTCAATCAAAAGAAGGAGGAGAGAACAACACTGGATTTGATAATGAAGACGTTTAGGTCTCTACTTACAGATTTCCCAGTAAAGATTGATGACAAGAACATTTCCTGAGCAGGGGCTCCTCAAAGACTCATTGGAAATCTAAAACTTGTTAGACTCTAGTCTGGCTCAGGCTTCATGATGCACTGAAATAATTCTAAAATCATTGAACAATATAGGAGTATTGACTCTGCAAGGCACCATTGGGAGGTTTCTAGAAAGCATAAGCTATGATCTTTACCCCTAGGGAACTTGCTACTCACTTGAGGAGATGAGAAATAAATACACTGACATTTAAATAATACACAAATTTAAATGTCCAGTTCAAGTGTCAAATGGAAAATATGTCACATGGCTGTGTCGCCAAGTTTTCAAGTCAGTTGAACCAATATTGAATGCTGGAGGAATCCAGGGAGGGAGAAAGGACTTCAAGAGCTGAAATCTAGATAAAGCTTCAGAGAGGAGGAGAGATTTGAACTGACCTGTAGCAACAATGCAAATAGAGTTTCTGAAAACCACCTTGCATTTCCTCAGTTTAATGGTGCACAGTTCCATAGATTAAAGGCTAGGTTGACAGGATGTTCAGAGAGACAGGAATTCTTTTACTTTTGAAATAGAGTCTCACTGAGTTGCAGAGGGCCTCACTAAGTAGCTGAGGCTGGCCGCAAACCTATGATCCTCCTGTCTCAGTCTCCCCAAGTACTGGGATTACAAGTGTGCACCACCATGTCTGGCCCAAAGTTTGCTTTTCACACAAATCAATTCATTTGTCCATGTTTAATAGCTTTACACATTCAAGTCATAACACTATTTTGACCCCCACAGAGGGGATATTAAAAATATTTCTGACTTAAGGGGGGAAAAAGAAACAGGAGAAAGAAAAAAGAATCACTGAAAAATGGGTCTGAGAAATTAAAAAAATATATATATATATATAATTGACATCTAAACTTTTGTAAGAATTAACTACATAATAGCTTGTTTTGACTCTTAAAAACAGACCTCCTTATGCTCTGGATTAATTTTAAACAAGGTAACTATAAATAAATCTTTTATCCTCTATTTTACAAATATCAAAGGCCTAGGAAGATGTAGTCTGAAAGTGAATTTTCAAGTAAAGAGCTACAGTTTAGATTCTACTTCCTTACTGGTATTTTGCTTCCAAATGTGAGACTTAAACTGACTTTTCAAAGAGATCTTTGGGAGCTCAGATATATTGACTGTGGAGGGGGAGGATAAAAGAGAATTGCCGTACTACAGAAAACACGTATTCCTGCAATGTGACTGCTCCCGAAGTGAGGGCCAGGGAGGCAGACATAAACCTCAGGATTGACGAGTTGCACAGTAGTGTAGGAGGGAAATCAATACGAGCAAAACAAAACCAGACAAAATAAAATACCCCAGGACAAGGGACTTCAGCATCTGCAGTTGTCTGAAAATCCTAGATTAGCTGAAAGTTTACACACAGAAAACTATGTTGAAAATAAACTTAAGACTATCTTCAGAATTACTTCTCAAGTAATCTCTATATTAGAAGATAAAACTACCTGAATAAAATATTGTTGATCACGAGACTGTGCCTGTGTTGACATTTGTATTTTTAATATTAGAATTTACTTACATGTCTTCACTAGAAACTCCTGGGTCTTACTCTTTCAGGAATGGCCAATAGTTGGGCCGCCTGTTAAGTGCTAGACAGTAGTAGGGTAAATGTTTGAGATGAAAAAAAAAAAAGTGTCTTTTCCTTTTAGCTGACAGGAGATGGTACATGGAAACCCATCTATGTATGGATATCAGGCCGGCTTTAGCCCCACCTATACAGAGAGGTGCATGGGCAGATGCTAAGGGGGCCATATCTTCAGGAAGCTTACCAGCAATGACAATGGACTGTGATAAATGTCAAATGGAAGGATGTGCAAGACATTGGGGAACTGAGAGAAGAAAAGTCAATTCTGGGAATGCTGTTCGGGGAACCGCTTCACAAAGGAAGTTGATTGAAACCAGTCTTTGAAAGATAAGAGTTCAGTCGGGCATGGTGGCACACACTTGTAATCCCAGTACTTCGGAGGCTGAGACAGGAGGAGGATTGCAGGTTCACGGCCAACCTCAGCAACTTTTGTGGTCCTATTTCAAAATAAAGAACAAAATAGGGCGGGGGGTGTAGCTCGGAGGTAGAATGTCACTGGGTTCAATCCCCAGTACCGCCAAAATAAATAAATAAATAAATAAATAAATAAATAAATAAATAAATAAATAAGAGTTATCTGGCAGAGAAAGGAGACAAAAAATACTTCAGACAAGGCTATAGCATGAGCAAAGCTTTAGAAGTATTGGGTAACAGAGCTAACACTTGGGATACATGATGGAAATGATGAATAAGGCTACAATGGAAGAAGCCAAACAGCATACTGTGTGGTTCTATGCCTTGTGTCTGAAACCACATACCCATGCACAGGACTCCTGCATCTGTAACAGCAGACCTTTACAGTTCTGAGTTCCCTATGGATATATGTATCTGAGTACTTTCTGGACACTTCCTTCTGGTTATCCAAGGCACTTCAAATTTAGCACTTTCAAGACTAAACTAGTACACTATCCTCATTAATCAATCATTAATGAAGACCATTAACTAAAAATTGATCATTAAAATGGAGATGCAAGTTTCAACACAGACAATCTACTTTCTCATTGTCAAATAATGACTGTCTATTGCTTTTTCAGAGTATTATCAAGGGAGTATAGGATCCAGGGAAGTGAAGAGCCAGGAACTCAAAGAACAATTTGAGACAATTATTTTTTATGCTTTGCAAGCAAAAACTTGTTTTTGATCCACAGGTTATACAGGGTAGTATTTGACTTTTTTTTTTTCAATGACTAGAGGTCAGTCTAAACTTTGGTTCACAAACAAAAACTTCATTCCTTATTTTTTCTTCTCAGGTAAGCCTGCCTATCTCTGGAGGTCTTCCTGAAGTGTCCAGCTGTGCAACATTATTTGAAGTTATCTTTTAATTGGGAGATTAAGGAACTAAATCAATATCAGTGGGGGCTCAAAGGTAGGATCCCAGCAGGAGAAGCTCTCAAACACCCAGGACCCAGGACTGGGACATTAAAAATCTCCTACTGGCTTCAGTTTCTTTGAAGGCCATCACACAAGTGTTTTACTCATAAAAGGACATGAGAGAGAATGAAATTAGCAAACAGAACCAGCCTGTCAGTCCTCACATGGGTGGGCTCTACGTTGCAGTTGCAGGAGTTCCTAAAGTTGATCGTAACCTGCTCATGAACTTGCCTTTAAGATCTTGCCTGAGGACACTTGGTCACACTCTTATTTCTCTCTTTTCAAACATTCTGTGCTAGCACAAATTAAGAGACAGCAACCAAAGAACACATTTTTCTATTCTTAATTTACTCAAGTTATATAATTAGAATTATGAGGTTTATCACCCCTGGGAGTTGATGTCACTCTGAAGAAGTGTCTCCTGACTCTCACATCAAATGGCATGGCTGTGAGTGGTTGGTGCCTGCCACTTACCATCATGTAACGAAACCTTCTGGTTTTATAGCCAAACAAATCTGCTTTGGTTTTTGTTATTTTAAACTTGGCCAACACTTTCTAGCTATGAGACAACATAAATGTATTAATGGAAAATAAGAAAAATAAAACAGATTTCACAGTGCTGTTCTAAGGGTACAATAATATAATGTTGAAAAGTACATGCCACATAGAAGGCTGTTCCTTATATCACAAAGATGTATCTTTTATTAAGAATGCCAAGGTGAGACATGCTCTATTTAACTGCGTAGCTCCTAGGGCAGGGAGAGGCTACTATTTTTGACTATGGCATCATTTTCAGATGTGGAGAGGTACTAAAGAGAAAACTTGCTAGCTGGCAAAATTGCTGATGATAGTGCACGGTTAAAATTCCCTCCTGCTATTGGTTTTAAGTAACCCCACCATACTCCTATGGGTATGCAATGACCACTTCTATACATCTCCCCTAGATTGAGGACATACCACTTAAGTCCTGGGCATGTACACATGTAGCCAGAAAGGAGAAATGGACTCAATTTGTTAAAATATCAACTAAAGCATGTTAAATGAGAGACCTACAAAAGTAAGAGTAGAACATAAAAACCAGCCATTAAGGCTTCTGGGTTGCTATAATTCTGTTTACTGCATAGCATCAATCCAAAGGATGGTTGACCTACATAGGCTACTTTATTATGTTTGAGCTCAGTACTTTTTCATGTGCCTTGTTCACAGAACATTTTTATAGCTTTTATTCTCCTCTGTGACAGTTTTACTAGAGAGACAAGTCCATTAGTCTGAAATAAATAAACTAATGAAAGTGTTTGTCTTTAATTTGAATCTTCAGGTTCAAAGCCATGAAAAATTACACAAAAAATTACACATTTTAATTTTGTATGTTTGAGAGGTGAGGGTTAGATGCTTGAGAAATATTTCCTTTCATTTCTTACGATGAATTCAGAAGATATATAAGTTCATAAATGTTTCCTCTCTTGTGT
The DNA here is from genome assembly GCA_004027655.1 of Graphiurus murinus. Taxonomy (NCBI): domain Eukaryota; kingdom Metazoa; phylum Chordata; class Mammalia; order Rodentia; family Gliridae; genus Graphiurus; species Graphiurus murinus. The sequence continues at coordinate 9,460 of PVLC010030615.1, forward strand.
TGACATTTAGTTCTTATAATTAACATCATGAAAATAGGTCTTATATATACTTATCATTAGTGCCTTGGCATGAACTTATAAAATTGGCTTATTTGGAAGAAAATCCATGCAAATTCAAAAGTCTCCAAGTGATATGGTCCTAGAATGATGTACTTAGTTCAGGCACAAAACATTTTAGTGGATATACCCCAACTCTTGACAGTCTGAATATTTTTAGGAAAAGAGGGAAGAGAATATGTAAGTGACTCCATGACATGGAACTTCCTGATAAAGGAACTTGCCTTGATAACAAGAGGGAGCCTCAGAGCTCAGCCTCTGGTACAGTCTTGACTACTACTGAGGTAGCTCACATCTGCTGAACCTCTTCCTTACTAGATAACACAAAAGGGGTAGGAATGAGCCTCTAGGGCCATCTGGATCTCTGTCTTCAATGAACTATATTACATATTGGCATTTGAAGTAAGACAATCCTAAACATGCTGGACAACAGATAGTCAAAAAGAATGCTCTGAGATTCTTACTTAAAGGAAGTTATGTAGCAACCCAAATCTTGCTCATGTTCCAGCATGACTGATAGTAGGGAGGGTGTTCTTTTAACTTTTAATGTTTTAAAGATTTTCTTTATTTCCTTAGAATCATAACAGGCAGCATATTTTTATTTAAATATTCTGTCTTACCTCAATGTGTATTTTGGCCTAACACCCACAGAGCTTGTCTTTATTTGACTCAACTCAGAGTTTGTTTCATGAGAACACCTTTACTGCCAGGGATATTTGTAGAGGAAAAATAGCAGCAATTATTTAACATTGGAACTACTGCCTTGGGTAGTGACAGTTGTGGCTAAGAAGAAGCGGACCAAGAAGCTTAAAAAGGTAAGCTTAGACATGAAGTGTTCCCAGAGGGCTTTGAAAAGCTCTGATATATTATTCCTGGAAATCAAGAGGAACAACACACACACACACACACACACACACACACACACACACACACACGCACACCTGTATGAATGTTCAAGAAAGACCCAAAGCCGGGTGTGGTGTAATCCCAGCATTTGGGAGGCTGAGACCGACGGGAGGATCTGGGTTTGCAGCCAGCCTCAGCTACCTAGGGAGACATTCTGCAACTTAGTGAGATCCTGTTTCAAAATTAAAAATAAAAAATAAGCTGGGAGTGTAGCTCGGAGGTAGAATGCCCCTGAGTTCAATCCCCAATACCGCCAAAAAAAAAAAAGAAAGAAAGAAAGACCCAAGAAGGCTCTAATCCTCACCTCTGACTGATCTTAAAACTCTGTGAAAGCTAAGTAATTTGCTGTCCGAGAATTGAAGACACCATCCAGGTACACACAGAGGCTCTAATCAAAGGGCAGAAGACTTGTCATTCTGGATTTAAAGAAAACTTTTGTCTAGTAATTAGCTGACGATTAAGCTGAAAGAGTAGAAAATAGTTGCCACACTCAACCAAGAATATAGACTTTGTAGGATTCATTCAGAAAAGTCACTAAACAATAACAGCAACAAACAGATATAATAACAAACTCTAGAATGCAGTGGTGGTGAGGAGATAGACTTGAATTCCAAAGTTTCCATATTGTATTATTTAAAATATTCATTTTCCACAAAAATATATGAAACTTACAAATTAACAAGAAAGGACTGTCCCTAATAGAAAAAGAAATAGTTGATAGAAACTGTCCCTGAGTAAGCCTAGATGGAACTAGAAGACAAAGGATCTCAATAAACAATTGTGAATATGTTAAAAATATTAAGGAAACCCATATTTAAAGAACTAAGGAAAATATGAGCACAATGTTGCCCAAATAGAGATATCAATAATAAATATAGATTATAAAAAAACACTACTTCTAGGATTGGAAAGTTAACCCCAATTTAAGAAAGTTAACTGAAATGAGGAATTCACTTGGGGTGGGGGGCTCAAGAGCATGTTTAAGAACGTAGAAGAAAGAAGCACCAAACTTGAAGATAGGTCAACTAGAAATATCTATTCTGGGGAATAGAAAGAAGAAAGAATGAAGAAAAATAAAGGGAGTCTCAGACACATGCACACCATCAAGCATACAAACATGTATAATGAGGATTCTCAGAAAGAGAGGAAAGAAAGAGGCAGAAAAATATTTGGAGAAATGGCTGAAATTTTCCTCTATTTAATTAAAATAAACAATGTATACATTAAGGAAGCTCAATAAACTACAAGGAGTATAAACTGAAAGGATCCACACCTAGACACATCATAATTAAGCTATCCAAAGACAATGACATAGAGACAATCTTGAAAGCAGTAAGAAAGATATGACTCACCACTTATAAGTGATCCTCAGTAAGATTAATAGCTCTATGATCAAAAACCATGGGCATCAAAAGGCAGTTAAATGACATATTCACAGTGACAACAGGAAAAGACTGTCAACCAAAAATTCTATATCCAGCAAAACTATACTTCAAACATAAAGATAAATTAAGACATTCTCAGATAAATAAAAACTGACAAAATTTGTTGCCAGTAGAACTGCCTTTTAAGAAACACTAAAGGAAAACCTTAGGTTGAAGTGAAAGGACACTAGAAAGTAACTTGAATCCACATGAAGAAATAAACGGCACTGACTCATTGTCTTATAGAGCTATAGGTAAATATAAAAGGCAGTATAATATATAACTGTTTTCTCCTATCTCATTTAAAAGTGATTGCATAATGCAACAATTGTAAAACAGCATTGGTGAGTTTATCATGTAAAAATATGTAATCTGTGGGACAATGATAACACAAATGAGGGGAGAGGAAATAGAGTTATACAGAAGCCAAGTTTTTGTACACCATAGAAATTATTGATATTGATTCAAATGGATTGTTAAAAATTAAATGTTAATTTCAATCCCCAGGATAAACACTGAGAAAAGAACTGGAGATACACATACACACACACACACACACACACACACACACACACACACACACAGCCTACATATATAGTAAAACAAAGGGCAATAAATTGATATAGCTCATTAGAAAATATTTAACACAAAAAGTCAGTAATGGAGGAATAGTAAAGCAAAAAACAAACAGAATTCAAGAAGTCTTTGACAGAGCAATAGGTAAGAGAAAGAAATAAAGGGAATTTAGGTTAAAAAGAAGGAAGTCAAATTGTCCCTGTTTTCAGAGCATGTAATCTTACATGTAGAAAAACCTAAAGATTCCACCAAAAAATTGTTAGACCTGGTAAACAAATTTAATAAAGTTACAGGATATAAAATCAAATCAACATACAAAAATCAATAGCATTTTTATGCATCAAAAACAAGAAAGCAATTCCACTTATAATAGCAAAAACAAACAAAAAAACCTAGGGTTAGATCTTTTACCTAACAGTGATGAGAGAAATTGAAGAAGACACCGAAAATAAAATGGAAAGACATCCCATGTTCATATATTGGAAGAGTTATATTGTAAAATGTCCATACTACTCAAAGAATTCAATGCAATCCCTGTTATAATTATTCCTTCATAGAAGGAATAATCAGAAAAAAAAAATCCTAAAATTCATATGGAACTGTGCCATGACTAAGTGAAATTTATCCCAATAATGTAAAATTGGCTGACCATCTAAAAATCAATCAATGTAATAGAATAAAAAACAACAATCACATGGTCATTTCAATAGACAAAGAAAGCAGCATTTGACAAAAATCTAACAGTTTTTCATGACACTCAAACACACAACAAACTAGGAATATAAGGGAACTTCTTTATCCTGATGAAGGGCATTTATGAAAAATCCATGGCTTACATCATACTTTGTGTGGAGGGGTGTTGGGGATTGAAGCCAGGGGCCTTCCACCTCTGAGTTATACCCCCAGCCCTACTTTGTTTTTATTTGAAACAGGTTTTCACTAAGTTACTCTGCATTGGCCTTGAGTCTGCGATCCTCCTGTCTTAGCTTCCCAAGTACTAGAATTACAGTATTGCCACCATGCCTGGAAAAAGACATTGGCATGGTTGCATGACATTGTGACTGTACTAAAATAACTATAAGATTTAACACTTTAAAAGGACGATTTTGTGGTATGTGAATTATATCTCAAAGAGACAAATTTAAAGATAATAATTTACAAAGATGATAATTAAGCTGCTAAGTCAGAATAACAAAAGAAAATTGTTGGGTTAGTTAAATCAAGTAATATTTGTTGAGCAGCCCACTAAGTGGTCATGAAGATACCCCATTCATAACGTCTCCTAAGAAGCCGGGCATGGTGGTGCATGCCTTTAATCCCCCTACTTGGGAGGCTGAGACAGGAGGATCACAGGTTCAAAGCCAGCCTCAGCAATTTAGTGAGACTATCAGCAACCTAGCAAGACCTGTTTCCATATAAAAAAATGAAATAGGACTAGGGACAAAGTAGAACACCCCTGGGTTCTATCCCCAGTACCACAAAATAACAATAACAACAATAATAACAACAACAACAACAATAATAATAACCTCTCCTAAGAGATCTTGCTACAGGGAGCATAGCTGATTGGCCATGTCCATCTCCACCCCTTTGGACTCAAGCTTTTGACAGAGCTTTCCCTACCAATGATTGAGAACCACATGGTGGGAGCCAGGTCATTCCCATACAGGCAAGATTCTTCTAATGGTGACTTCTGCCCAGAACTTCCCATTGCCGCAGGGTGTGGTGGTACACGCTTGTAATCCCAGCATTTGGGAGGCTGAGACCAGAGGATCCGGTTCTCAGCCAGCCTCAGCTACCTAGTGAGGCACTCCGCAACTTAGTGAGACCCTTTTTCAAAATAAAGAATATAAAATAAGGCTGGGGGTATAGCTTGGAGGTAAAATACCCCTGAGTTCAATCCCCAGTACCGAAAAAAACAAAAAAAAAGAACTTCCCATTGCTTGAGCAGGGACTTTCTCCCAACCATGCTGCAATCTAAGACTCTTCCTATTCCCTCCTAGTTTTCCTCTCTTCCTTCACAGAGCATTGTGGTTGAAGGGTCTCCTTAACTACTCCTGATCCTGCCCTCTTTATCCTTCATAGCCATTTCCCTTGAAAAGTCTCTCTTTCCTCTAATCTTGGCGTATGCTGCTTAGAGGACAGGAAGTGACTCACCTAGGTCTGCCTAAAAATGGCTCCAGGGCAAGACTTGATAAATGTGACTGGAGGGCCCTGGCAGCACCAGTGTGTCTGCTCTTTAACAAAAGGAGTGCAGAGGCATAATTACTCTAGGTGTCCCCAGGAGCCCAAAATTGAATTATGTAACACATAATTCACTTATAATAAACAGATATATTAAAAATTTATATAAATGAACCACTCCCCAAAGTGCCTAATTGGAAGGACAGTATGTATTTGAGTGAGGACGTTGTGGAATGCTTGGAGAACATCAGTTTCACACAAACATTGTTTTAAGAAATAACCTATATAGGTTTTGACTGAGGTCTAAAATGCTGCATGGGTAAGAAGTCAAAAGCAGTGTTTTTCAAACTGTGAGTTACAACAGAGTAGTGAATCATGAAATCAATTTTATGGGTCAAGACAACAGGGCTTTTGTTTTCTTTTTTTGGAACAGGTCAGAATACACATACACAATGAAGGCAAGTTCAGTTTCATTAAATATGTGTGTACATTTGTATATATATTCATATACATTAACAGGTTTGGATATTTTTTGTTGTGCATCATAGTTTTGTTTTGTTTTATTTTCATGTTACTGGGGATTGAACCCAGGGGCATTTTATCTCTGAGCTATATCCTCAGTTCTTTTTTAATTTTTTTATTTTGAAGCAGGGTCTCACTAACTTTGTGAGGGCCTTGCTAAGTTGTAGAGGCTGCCACCATGTCTGGCCTGTGGATCACATTTTTTAAAAAAATTGAAAGTCAGCTGGGCGTGGTGGCGCACGCTTGTAATCCCAGCATTTGGGAGGCTGAGACCGGAGGATCTGGGTTCGCGGCCAGCCTCAGCTACCTAGTGAGGCACTCCGCAACTTAGTGAGACCCTGTTTCAAAATAAAGAATAAAAAATAGGGCTGGGGGTATAACTCGGAGGTAAAACTCCCCTGAGTTCAGTCCCCAGTACCGCAAAAAAAAAAAAAAAAAAAAAAAAAAAAAAAAAAAAAAAAAAAAAAAAAAAAAAAAAAAATTGAAAGTCATGATTTAAAGGATACACAATAAAGTTGGCACAGTTAGGATTCACAATAAAAACCATTTAGTAACTTTTTCCAAGGTAGTATCTGGTTCCCAAAGCCTCATCAGAGTTGCTTGCTTTTGAGTGATAAAGTACAACATGGTGAGCCACATCAGACTTTCTGGAGGTGTGGTTCTTCCGCCAGGCCCCAAATCATATTCATAATCTGACTAGGTAATAGAGAACACCCCATCTGAGCCAGCTACATCTCAGAGTTATAAAGTATGCAATATGATTGAAGGGTATAATCACAGCACACTCAGGAATAAACAAATCCTTCTCATCATGTGTAGTTTCTCTAGGCTAAGAGAGTCTACTCTGGGAGTCCTGCTAACAGACCCTTGGATCAACTAGAGAGGTCATCCTGCAGCTTTGTTTCATTAGAGTCACATCTTGTAGAAGTCAGCTGCCATTTAAAAATGGCAGGATTTGGGCCATGGGGTCTGGAAGTCTAAAAGAGAGTTCAGAGAAGTCAGAAGTAGTTGCAAACCATTGCTAGAAAGGATGAATTTGTTTGAAAAACAAATTTTATCATATACCATTTTTTAAAAATAACTTTTATTGGCACATCATAATTATACAGAATAGTGTATTTCATTGGATTCCTACATGGACAAAATATAATTTGATTAATTTAATTTATTTGATTAATTTAACTCTCCCATCTCCTTCCTCCTTAAACCTGATCCCCTTCTTTGCCTTATTGTTCTCCCTTCTATTTTCATGAGACCACTTTTTTCCTCTTTTCTCTCTAGCTTCTACCAAAGAGATAAAATGTATGGCAATTGTCTAAGTTGAGCTTATTTTACTTAACATAATGCTTTCAAGTTCCATTCACTTTCCTACAAATTACATAATTTTGTTCTTTTTATGGCTGGGTAAAATCCCATTGTATATATATACCACATTTTCTTTACCCATTCACCTGTTCATGGATATCCAGGCTGTTTCCATAACTTGGCTATTGTGATTGTGCCACTACAAATATGGGTATCATGCATCACTATAATGTGCTAACATTAATTCTTTTGGATAAATACTGGAGGGTGGTATAGCTGTATCAGATGGTGGTTCCATTCCTAGTCTTTTGAGGAACTTTGATACTGACTTTCATGGTAGCTGTATTAATTTACATTCCTACCAACAGTGTTTAAGAGTTCCTTTTTTCTTGCATCTTCACCAGCATTTATTGTTCTCTGTGTTCTTGACAATTGCCATTCTAACCGGGGTGAGGTGAAATAGTGTAGTCTTGATTTGCATTTCTCTGATGGCTAAGATGTTGAACATTTTTTCATATATTTGTTGGATCTTTGTACTTTTTTTTTTTTTTTTGTGGTACTGGGGATTGAACTCAGGGGCATTCTACCTCTGAGCTATACCTCCAGCCCTATTTTTTATTCTTTATTTTGAAACAGGGTCTCACTAAGTTGCAGAGTACCTCACTAGGAGCTGAGGCTGGCTACGAACCGGATCCTCCAGTCTCGGCCTCCCAAATGCTGGGATTACAAGAGTGCGCCACCACGCCTGGCTCGTAAAAGGTCTTTGTAGTTCATTTGCTCGTTTGTGGATTGGGTTAGTTAATATTTGGTCTTAAGGTTTTTTTTTAAGTTCTTTTTATATTCTGAATATAAATCCTCTGTCAGAAGAGTAGCTGGCAAAGATTTTCTCCCATTCTGTAGGCTCTCTCTTCATGTCGTTGATGGTTTCCTTTGCTATGCAGAAGCTTTTTAACTTAACGCCATCCCATTTGTTGATTTTTTGGTATTATTTCACAAGCCATAGAAGGCCTATTGAGGAACATGGTGGAGTGTTTCTCTAATGTCTTATTCTAGCAGTTGCAAAATTCCTGCTTTAATTTCTAGGTCTTTGATCAATTTTTGAATTGACCCTTGTGCAGAGTGAGAGACAGTAATCTAGTTTCATTCTTCTACATACGGATATCCAGTTTTCCCAGTACCATTTGTTTACAAGTCTGTCTTCTCTCCAGTGTATGCTTTGGGCACATTTGTCAAGGATCATATGGCCATATATCTGTATGGTTGGTCCCTGTATCTTCCCTTCTATCGATTTGCCTACACGCCTGTTTATATGTCAGTACCACACTGTTTTTGTTGCTTAGCTTTCTAGTATATTGAAATTGGGTACTGTGATAGAAATATACTTTCTAGTATATTTGAAATTGGGTACTGTGATGCTTCTAGCATTGATCTTTTTTTGTGCAAGATTATTTTGGTTATTCTGGGTCTTTTGTCTTCTGTATAAATTTTAGGACTGTTTTTTTTTTTTTTTTTTCTAGTCCTGTGAAGTATATCATTGGCATCTTGATGGAGATTGTATCAAATCTGCATATTGCTGCCATCTCTAGGTCAGATGAAGCTCTACAGATTTAATTCCTTCCAGCCTAGCATATTTATGTATAGTATCTACATAATAGCTGTCCACCACAGGTTTTTGCCAGCAATTTGAGATCAGCTGCACACCTCTTCAAGTGGCTTTGCAGCTGCTACCCCAACATAACTCAGGCTGACTTTTTTTCTACCTTTGTTTCCAAAGTAAACTTGTCAGCTATGCTTCTTCTTTCTCCCTTTGTTACCCCTCCCCCTGACTCACCCTGGTCAGGGTTACAGGTTAATGAACTCTTTCCTGTTTTCTATTCCAGTAACCAGAGTTTCCAAGCCCTTCCAAGTCTCTGACTCTCCAGTACTGTGTCTCAGTGGATTCCTCCTGTCACCCACCTCTAAACAGCTGTCTTCTCGCTGTTGAACTCCAAATTTTAGAGGAACCAAGGTTTGCTGTCTAGTTCCACTCCATTATGTTGTCAGACTCTCATGTATCACTCTTGAAGGGAATTTGAAAGCAAAGTTGATTATATAGAGGGAGAAAATCACAAGAAAAAGAAATTTGGTATTTCCAAAATTTCTTCAAATTTAAAGTGTCACTCTTCTGAATAACTTTTTAATTCAGAGTCATCAATATTGAGTGTGTGTATGCACAATAATATCATCCTCTTGATGTAGGACAGAAGAAATAAATAGGAAGAAAGGAGACAGATACGGAGGAAAAGTAAAATATAACTTTAATATAAGAAACTGGTGCTAAAGTACCTCAGACCTTACACCCGAAACCAGGTTCTTTTTCCCAGGTCTGCCTCTCCCAAATTCCTGGGAAATCTATAGGTTCTAGAGTTAACTAAAAGAAACTATAATTGCCTTGTGCAATATTAACAAGACAGATACGATATGTTGAGAAACCTATAATTTAGGAGACTCTCCAGCTTACTTATTGATTAGATAATGGAAACCTCCATCAGCCTGTGGACCCTAAAGATGATCAGATCATTAAACCATTAGAGAGGCTGAGATGGGAGAATCCGGGTTCAAGACCAGCCTCAGCTACCTAGTGAGGCCCTCCACAACTTAGTGAGACCCTGTTTCAAAATAAAGAATAAAAAATAGGGCTGGGGGTATAGCTCGGAGGTAGAATGCCCCTGAGTTCAATCCCCAGTACTGCAAAAAAAAAAAAAAAAAAAAAAATAGGGCTGAGGATGTAGCTTGGAGGTAGAATGCCCCTGGGTTCCATCCCCAGTACTGCAAAAACAAACCATTAGAAATTATCGTCATCTTCACATACCTTCTCTTGTCCACCCCTCATGAACACCCCCTATAAAAGGAGAGCCCTAAATCCCCAAAGGGCCTCTTCTCCTCTTAAGAGAGCCTACATTATCCCTTCAAT
>PVLC010030616.1:0-18820 GCA_004027655.1 Graphiurus murinus
GCAAATACCATTAGGAAATTCTAAATGTCACAGGACAAGAATGGGATTAGCAAGATCCCTTTCAAATCTTAATCCTAAAAGGAACAGGAAAAATAGCTCTATTTTGAGCCTTTAAGACTTTGTTTCAAGCAAGGTGTGGTGATGCACACCTGTAATCCCAGTAACTGGGAGGCTGAGACAGGAGGATCAAAGGCCAGACTTGGCAATTCAGTGAGACCCTGTTTCAAAATAAAAAGAGCTGGGGGTGTAGCTCAGAGGTAGAATTTCCCTGGGTTCCCCAGTACCAAAAAATAAAAATAAAAAAATAAACACACAAAAAAGACTTGGTTTTAGCATTCTCTTCTTTTAGTGATTCTTTAGTGGTCTGGTACAATTGAAAATTAAAATAAGAAACTCATTAATTTTTTTTTTTTTTTTTTTTTTTTGGTGATACTGGGGATTGAATCCAGGAGCATTCTACCTCCAAGCTGCATCCCTAGTCCTATTTTATCCTTTTTATTTTGAAACAGGGTCTCACCAAGTTGCAGAGGGCCTCAGGAGGTTGCTGAGGCTGGCCGTGAACCTGTGATCCTCCTGTTTCAGCTTCCCAAGTACTGGGATAACAAGTGTGTGCCACCATGCCTGGCTTAAAATTTTTCCTCATATGCATATAGCATCGTGGACAAAGGTATATCTCAGGCATTTGGTATCCTTTACCACAAATATAAAGCAATGATTTCCTGTCTGAAAAACATCATTTCTTAGTATAGGGTGAGAAAATAATGTAACTGAATAGGAATTATTAACAACAGCAAAAGTTATAAAACTTTATTAGTATAGTAAAGCCCCTCCTCCTCCTCCTCCTTTTTTGTACTAGGGGTTGAACCCAGGAGCATTCCACTTACAAGTTATATCCCAATTCCTTTTTATTTTGATACAGTGTTTCACTGAATTGCTGAGGCTGGGAAACAGGATCTCACTAAGTTATGGAGGGTCTCACTAAATTGCTTATAAACCTGTGATCCTCCTGTTTTAGCCTCTCAAGTACTGGGATTACAGGGCTATACCACCACACCTGGCTCTTTTCTAAAAACATGAATTAATAAATGGTAATTGATTTTGAGCCTTGAATACAAAGGCTTGAATTCATTCTGTCATATAGCAAATGCTTTTGAAATATTTACTAGTTTCTATGTACCAATGGCAGACAAGATTAAGTACCAGCCCCTCATGAAGTTTATATTGAGAGAGATAAAGAGGGGGGGGGGAGAGAGACAGAGAGAGAAAGAGAGAGAGAGAGAGAGAGAGAGAGAGGGAGGGAGGGAGGGAGGGGGAGGTTGTGGTGGGGGAGAACAACTAGCCCTATAATCTGTGATGTTTATCAGAATGAACACATAAATTACCTTATTACCACTAATCTAATACAGATAAAAAAGCAAAATCACAGTAAGCGTTACTTAGTTTTACAAATATTTATTGGGTATATTTATGTGAGGGATTGTATGCGGGAGAAAGAAAGGAAAATGGTATTCCAAATAAAAGGAGCAATTCAAGCAAGGCAATAGAAAATTGAAAGCGCACAATTTGGTCTGGAAGTCAGACTACAGCTGGTAGACTGGCAAGAAATGAGGCCAGGACCAGGCCATTCTGTTAATGTCTGGAATTATGTTGACTTTAAACTTAAATTTTGTAGGCAGTATGTAGCCACAGAAGTTGTTTTTGTTTTTGTTTTGTTTTGTTTGAGGCACTGGGGATGGAACCTAGGAGCCTTCTACCTCTGAGCTATACCCCTAGCCCATTCTTTATTTTTACTTTGAAACAGGGTCTCACTAAGTTGATGAGTCTTACTACTCACTGAGCTAGCCACAAACCTGTAATCCTCCTGTCTCAGTCTCTCAAGTACTGGGATTATACGCATGGGCCACCACGCCCGGCTTCACACTTAAGTATTTGAGTATAAAGAGGTAGAGATATGTGTGGTAGCTTGGAATGAAGGCAAGGTTGAGAGAAGTCATGTTTTAGAGAACGGAATGGACAGGTCCAAATGGGTTTTGAGCTGAGGAGAAGAGGTCTTATAAGGAAAGAAATTGGAACACTAAGAGAAGGCAGGGAGTAACTAATGGAGTAAGGCCATGAAGAAATGGGGAAAAGATGGGATCAAGAGTACAGGTAACAGCATTAACTAATCTTGAACAGGGTGAAATAGGAAAAGAATGTCTTATTAAGTGAATGGAAAATATTTAAAAGTTTCTAATCAGTATGAACAGAGACTTCTAATTTACTAAACACAACTACATATTTATTTCTACCAATGAATTCAGTGTTTTGTTGAACGAACAGTATATTAGGTATTTGATTGAATTTAGATTTTTTTTTTTTTTGGTGGTACTGGAGATTGAACCCAGGGGCATTCTACTTCTCAGCTACACCCCCAGCCCTATTTTTTATTCTTTATTTTGAAACCGGGTCTCACTAAGTTGCGGAGTGCCTCACTAGGTAGCTGAGGCTGGCCTCGAACCCAGATACTCAGGTCTCAGCCTCCCAAATGGTGGGATTACAAGCGTGAGCCACCACGCCCAGCTGACATTCTATTTCTGAGCTACACCCTCAGCCCTTGTTTTAAAAAATGGTCTTGCTAAGTTTCTGAGAGTCTTACTAAATTGCTGAAACTATTCTCAAACCTGGGATCCTCCTGTCTCAGCCTCTTAAGTACTGGGATTCCAGGTGTGTGCCACCATGCCTGGTTTATTTTTGGTTTTATTTACTTTGAGTTCATGATCTGTGAAAGGATCTGCTTTGGAAGAATAACTTCAGTTACCATATACAAAAGCAGAATTTGAAAATCTGTGAGAAATTTATTCTTTGTTCTTTGGGAAGAAAGTCTGGGTTTTGGAAGAAACAAGCTCATGCTTTCCCTTGGCATATTATGCTGTCTCTACTCCCTTAACTATACTTAAAAAAAATCAATACAGATTTAGCTGAGAAGAATAAACTTACTAAAGTATAAGTGTTTTCCCCAACTCCTTGCCATTCCACTGCTCATACTTTATTTCTCACAGATGTAATTTAAAAAATTTCATCATTAGTAACTATTTTAACTATATAGATAAAGCTGAAGTCCTTCCTGAGCACAACTCAATCTATCCTTCTGGAAATTTTTAGTATGATAACTTACCCTCCCAGAGCATTTCAAAGTATATGCATACATTTAGGTGTGTGTATAAAATCCAATGACATAGTTACTATTATTCTGCAAACTCCTCTGCAACTTGTTTTCACTTACTGTCTTAGAGATTTCCAAAGTCAGTACACAACATTTATTTCTCCTTAAAAAAAGAATTGCACACTATTTCATAGTTGGAATGCATCAGTTCACATAACCATACTTTACTGACAGATTGTTCAGTTTTCTAATACTGTATTAAACAGTGCTGCAATGAATATCTTTGTGCATATGAGAGAGGTTTTATGGAAGATATATAATTCTATGCTTTTCTAAGAAAATTCATATAATAAAATTCCTTTTTTTTTTTTTTTTTTTTTTTTGGCGGTACTGGGGATTGAACCCAGGGACATTCTACCTCCAAGCTATACCCCCAGTCCTATTTTTTATTCTTTATTTTGAAACAGGGTCTCACTAAGTTGCAGATGGCCTCACTAAGTTGCTGAGGCTGGCCATGAACCTGTGATCCTCCTATCAGCCTCCTAAGTACTGGGATTACAAGCATGCACAACCATGCCTGGCTAAGGTTTTATTATTATTATTATTATTATTATTATTATTATTATTATTGTTATACTGGGGATGGAACCTGGGTGCATTCTATCTCTGAGCTACAGTCCCAACCCTATTTTTTTATTCTTTATTTGAAAACAGGGCCTCACTAAGCAGCTGAGGCTGGCTGTGAACCCGGATCCTCCGGTCTCAGCCTCCCAAATGCTGGGATTACAAGCGTGAGACAGCATGATGGACCATGGGTTTTAGTTTTAGGAGCAACCTTTTTATCTTTTCTTCCTTTGTTCCTCTTCTTTTTTAGGGGCAACTAGAAATAACCTCTGATTAATGCCAAATGAGAAGGCCAACACATGCAAGGAAGACACAATAAGAGGAAGTAAAAATAACAGGAATAAGCTGTTTCCCTTTTTTATTTGTTTTAGTTTCAGGCTGAATAAACGCAATGGAATTGCTCACTGCTGCAATCTTTTCTGAAGCTCCTCCAAGCTACTGGAGAACTCTGTGTTCTCCAAATAAGTACTGCATTATACGTTGAAGTTCCTTATCTTTCCTCAAAGGTATAAAAACAACAAAATAGCAAAAAACACCCCCCCCCAAAAAAAACCCAGCTCACAGGAAGATGTCAGCTAAATGAGAAATTTACTTGTTCTTCTGGCACCTTTACTCTTGAACCCTAAATGCCACAATTTATAATATGAATACATGATGAAAAGTTGTATTGCAAATAGGTGATACCAGATAACCATTTTTAAGAGCTAGCTGTTACAGATGAGGTTCAGTGTTTTTATGGATGGAGCAAAAATGCTAATCTTCTCTTTATAGATGCTCAAGTTATGAACAACCTATATATAGGAACAGCCTTTCCTACTTCTTTTGGCTCTTTTCTGGTCAAGTACCTCACCACCGACCTGATACTTCCCTCTCTAACTTCATGCCCCCGCCACCCCCAGGGACAACCATTTTGAAAGCTCCTACCATTCTCAGAAACCCAGCCAAGGGGAAGGAAGGAGAGGCTTTGCAAGGTGTATTTCTGGCTTCACCAGTTGCCATTTAATACTTTTTTCTATTCACACTGTTTTAAAACTTATTTTTTCACCTATTATATCTTAAATAATGTTTCATAGTACACATAAAGATTTGAATCCAGGGGCATTCCACCTCTGAGCTCCACCCCCAGCTCTTTTTTATTTTGAAACAGGGTCTTGCTAAGTTGCTGAGTGTTTTACTAAATTGCTCAGGCTGGCCTTGATCCTGCAACCCTCCAGTCTCAGCCTTCCAAGTATTAGGATTACAGGTGTGTACCAGCTACTTCTTATTTTCTTCAATGGTTCCATAGTTTTCTATTGTTTCTAATATTAGGATTTGGGAAGATGAAAGAAAGTATGCAGCAAATTAGGGAATTAGACCAGTGCTTTAGACCAGTGATTTTCAAACCATAGGTCATAAACCATCAGTGGATCATGAAACTAGTTAGAAAGTTCATAATCAGCATTTAAAACTACTCTGAGGCTGAGACAGGAGGATCACATGTTCAGGCCAGCCTGGGTAACTTAGCAAAACTCTGTCTCAACATAAAAAACAAAGAGTTGGCTGGGTATGGTGGTGCATGCCTGAAATCCTAAGACAGGAGACTTGCTGGTTTGAGGCCAACCTCAGTAACTCAGAGACCCTGTTTCAAAATTAAAAATTAAAAAAGCAAAAAGTAGTATAGCTCTGAGGTAAAATGCCTGGGATCAATCCCCAGTACTGGGTTGGGGGGGGGAGTATACATTGTTACTAATTATAACAGTTAAGTATCTAAACTGTAAAAATGATATCATTTGAGGGAATTAAATAAACCACATACTGGGAAAAATATTTGCAAGGCATATGTCTGATAAAAACTTGTGTATAGATATAGATATATAAAAAAAGTCAAAACTCAATAATGAGAGAAAAATTCAATTTAAGAAATATGGGAAGCCGGGTGTGGTAGTGCACATTTATAATCCCAGAACTTGGGAGGCTGAGACAGGAGGATCACAGGTTCGAGTACAGCCTTAACAAGTAGTGAGACTCTCAGCAACTTAGTGAGACCCTTTTCAAAGCAAAAGTAAAATAGAGTTGGGGAGCCCGGCGTGGTGGCGCACGCTTGTAATCCCAGCATTGGGAGAGGCTGAGACAGGAGGATGCGGGTTCGCGGCCAGCCTCAGCTACCTAGTGAGGCACTCCGCAACTTAGTGAGACCCTGTTTCAAAATAAAGAAAAAAAAAATAGGGCTGGGAGTTCAATCCCCAGTACCACAAAAAAAAAAAAAAAATAGAGTTGGGGGATGTAGCTCAGAGGTAAAATGCCCGAGTTCAATATTCAGAAAAAAAGAAAACAAAAAACAAAAAAAACCCCGACAACAAAAAACAGAGGGATGGGAACATAGCTCAGTGGTAGAGTGCCCCTGGGATAGATTCCCAGTGCCATGAAAAACAAAGACAGAAGATTTAAACAAATACTTCACCAAAGAAAACAATACAGATGACAAACCATAAAAAGATATGCAATATCATTAGTCAACAGGAAAACTGTTATTTGAGGTGAGATATTACATACATATCAGAATGGCTAAAATTAAAAAGACTGGTCATACTAAATGATAAGGATGTAGAGTAACTGGAACTCTTGTACATGCTGTGGAATGTAAGACGGTACTGTCACTTCGGAAAACACTTTGGCAATGTCTTAAAAAGTTAACACCTGTCATATAATACAATCATCCCATTCACTGGTATTTATACAAAAGAAATAAAAGCATAGGTCCAAACAAAGCCTTATATATGAATGTTTATAGTATCTTTATTTGTAAAAGCATTAAAATTAAAAACAATGCAAATGTTCAAAAGATGAATGGATAAAACAAACGTATATATAAAGAATGGAGTACTATTAGTAAAAAAATAAATGTACCACCAATATATATGACACAAATGAATCTCAAAAGGCTTCCACATTATGTCTGTATTTCCTGTTTTCATTATAAAAAGAAGAGACTACAACATAACATCTGTTCTATGCCTTAGAGTATTCCCTTAATCTTTGCTGGCTGTCTCAAAATATATGCTTTTGGTTGTCAGGATTTGGATGAATCAATTCAAAATCATCAATTTCCGAGAGAAAAGCTGAAGTGCAAACACTACTAATAACAACAAAGAAGCACAGTATGTTATCAGTATTAGGAAGCACAGTATGTTATCAGTATTACTTGCTTTACTGAATATACCTTTGTTCCAAAGTGGATAGACTTTGAAAAATTATTCTAATAATAACAACTAATAGTAAATGAGCAGTGAGCACCTGGTTTAGTATTTGCTCTTTCATTTAATCCAATCCTCACAATAACTATACCATATTACAGATAAAACTTATGGGGTAAAATAACTTGTCTAAATTACACAACAATTAGTGGCAGAACTCAAATCTAAGTCTGTCTGACTTGAAAGGTCTCACTCTTTTTTTTTTTTTAAATTTATTTATTTTTTCAGCATGGATTTTTTATACATTTCTTGAGTACAACAGGGTTATATAGACATTTATGACATATCAATCATTGTCAGATCACAAATAGCACCACTTCTTTGTTTTACATGTATGGCCCACATTCTTAACATAGCCTGGTAAAGCAAACTTTCTAGAGTCATAAAACCATACTCCTTTAGGGTCATATTTTTACTTTCCAAGAAGTAGGAGGGTCTTTCATCTACGCATCCTAGGGGCAATCTCCAGGCTTCGAGACACCAATGTAGCCATAGCAGAAGAGTCAGTATAATTGCTCATATATGCAGATAGCAACTGCCGGGGGGGAAAAGGCCCAGCTGGGCTCCCACAACTCCCCTGTTTTTATTTTAAAATGCAAGAAGGACTGTGCCTGTCTTAGGTCGTTTCCTACCAGGTGCATATTCTTACCCGTCATGGGGTCTTGATGAGTCATTCAATGAGCCCTGTCTTAGGTTGATTTGCCCTGAGAAAATCGAACCCGTCATTGACTACCAGGCCCTGTGTGAGGCAGTGCTTGCAGTTTTATTCCATGTAAATCTGCTCATATACTAACATAGGCATTGATCACAAGGCATACAACAAGTGGTAGACTGCATAAACCTAGAATGACTATTGCTGTTGCTACGATAACTCCTCCTAGCAAAGAGGTAAACGAGAGCCAGGTAGTGACCAAGGCTTGAAGCCGATCTACAAATGTCTTAGCTGTTCCTGCCAGGTTAATAGAAATGGGCTCCGCATTACGTAGATCCAAAATCTCCGGGTGTAACTTTAACAAATCTTTTTTTTTTTTCATCTTTCCCTTATTTGGTACATTGTAATTACACATCTCTGTTAGGTACAAGCTATAGGTAAAGACATCCATGCACACATTTCTCATTTAACCCTTCCCCAATTCCCACCCCACTCCCTCCTTCTCAAGGTCAGTTTAGTGATTGACTTAGATGTGTTACAGTTCATACTCTTAACAGCTACATTTAATTGAATATTCTGGTTGGTAGTTTAGAAGAATGTCATCTCAAAAACTAGAATTTCATGTATGGATTTTACTTAGAGATAGTAGTAATAAAAAGTTTCAGCCACTCTAACTATAAAAACACATTAATATGTGGCTAAGAATGGTCACTAATCAACTCATTAATTAATGCTTCATAACAAAGGTTAGGAATGTAAATCTAAATACTTCAACTGATTCAATATTTATTTATTCAACCTAAGTAACTTCTGTTTGTGTGTATCTCAGTTCTCATCCAGGCAGAAATTGGAACTTTTCTTCATTATAGCATATGTTTATGTGATCTTTATCAACGATCTAAACTACCTACCTCAATTCTAAAAGCTCTTCCTAAAATACCTCTATTAAAATGAAATCATTCTTGGTCAAAGAATTATTAGGTCCAGGCTTATGGGTTTGGAAGAATACTGAAGCTTAAGTCTATTTAAGACATTCGAATTTACTATCAAGCAAGCTAATGTCTGATTTTTTAAAAAATGCAAACACCCTTGACAGACTTATTAATATAGGAAAATGTATGGTGATTGCTAAGTTCAATTGTACCTTCCTCATTTCAGACCAGCCTTTATAATAATCAGCTCACATAATAGGTACAAGGCTATGACCAAAAACAGATGTCAGGTTCTGGACTTCCAGTGAACTTATATGTGCAATATTCTTGAGCCACAGTATCTTCTATGATAACTTTTACTCTGTTCTATATGTTTAGTACAATCACAAGACCGTTATTATTTCAAGAATATATATATATATATATTTTTTTTGCAGTACTAGGGATTGAACTCAGGGGCATTCTACCTCCGAGCTATACCCCCAGCCCTATTTTTTATACTTTATTTTGAAACCGGGTCTCACTAAGTTGTGGAGTGCTTCACTAGGTAGCTGAGGCTGGCCTCAAACCCGGATCCTCCGGTCTCAGCCTCCCGAATGCTGGGATTACAAGCATGCGCCACCACGCCCGGCCATTATTTCAAGAATATTTTAAGCAAAAGTAAATTAGTCTCAACATAGAAACATAGATGTATATATAACATTAAGATTTTTATTTTTTAACCCTTAGTTTCTGGAAAAACTCAATAGATAATCCTACAGAGTGACATATTACATAGTCTCACACTCCAAATATATTTCTAATTTTGTCATGTCTACAACATTTTGCCTATAAATCTTTTTGCCTGGGGAATTTTGCAATGGCTTTTGGCCCAAAACCACAGAGTTCTATTGTATGCTTTAAAAGAGTTATACCTGTTTTATGATTGAGGCATCAGTGGAAAGGAATTCAAGACTCCTTAATTCTACATGAAAGTTGTAATACTTTCCTATTTATCTTTGTACAAGAAGTTTAAAGAATGCTTTAAAATAAAGTGATACCAATAAATGCAGGGTAGATTCTATTTGGTCACAGCTAAGTGTAGCTTTGAGTCAGATCGAAGACCTACAGATGTAATATATAATATATCCAATGTGGAAGATTAAAAAGTAAACTATTTGATCTAACTTTTATTAGCAGTCAAATCTATTTCCAGGTTTTTCAAATGGCTGTTGATTAAGGGTTCCCACTCTGAAGCAGTCACAGACCACTTGCTTGGAATTTATAACGGAGGCTTTCTTGCTGAACTGTGTAGTTCCACCCATGGCGCCTCTCAGACAGTTCATGACCACTGTAATTTGCTTCCATTATACAGAGGATTCCTATAGTATTCTCATTCGTGAAAATAAAGTGGTTAATGGAAAAGACTTTTATAAAGAATGTTTTTTCTCTGGCATGCCTCCTAAAACAGAAAACTACTTTATATAAAGTTCACTGGAACCAAATACAGTAGAAATGGTCTCTAACCTTCAAATACAGGAGAGTCTGAATATTACATTATTTTCTATTGGCTTCCTTGGTTCTAAGCCAAATATGTCTTGGCTGCAATAGAAGAGTGAGAAGCTTTGGGGGAGAAAAAGAAGAACCTGGGGACCCTAGAAGGGTGTAGCTGCAATCTGGCCCTTTGCATTCTGTTAAATGAATGAAGCTCTTTTACAATTCTAACTCTATACATAGGAACCATTTATTAATTTTATAATATTTCCCTAAGAGAACTCAATCTTTGCCAGTGTGACCTACTATTCATTGAGAAGCAATAGTTAGCTATATGGTTTTATTCAGAGATGCAAAGCTGAAGGATACATTTTATGTACAGAAAAAAAAATGTACTTTGAAGATAAGGAGAGAAAAAAAGGATACGCAAAATAAGTAGGAAAGTCTAACCATAGCTATTTAAGACAAAGACCAAAACCTTTCAAACCCACTAAACATGAACTACTATTAATGCCAGGTGTGGGGTGCACATCTGTAATCCCAGTACTTGGGAGGTTGAGACAAGGAGGATTATGGGTTCAAGGCCAGAGCACAGTAACTTAGACCCTATTTCAAAATAAAATAAAATTGGACTGGGGATGTAGCTTAGTGGTAGAAAGCCCTTGGGTTTAATCCTTAGTACCACCCAAACAAAACAAACATAAAAAACCCACTTAATATTAAAAGGAAGAAAATTAAGGCAACTTAGTGAGAACCTGTTTCAAAATAAAAAATAAGATAGGGCTGGGGTTATAGCTCAGAGGTAGAAAGCCACTGGGTTCAATCCCCAGTGACACGTGCGTGCACGCGCGCACACACACACACACACACACACACACGCAAGAAAATTAGTAAAATGCCATATTAGTTCAGAAAGTCCAAAAAGTGTTGATTGTTAAGCAAAAGCTATGATATGATAGTAAAACCTCGATATAAAACAGAACTAAACCAAACAAACAAACAAAAAATCCAAGAATTACTCCACAAATAAAATGGGATTTCATTTTAACTTAAAGAATCTGGTATGACAGTTGTTTTTCTCAAAGGATTGAAACAACTTTAACCCAGCTGCCAACAATTTTACCTAACAATGCACTGTTTAAAGATGTGTTACTTCTGCTGAAGCTATTCATTTCACCTCAACTGCACAGAGGTTAAGCCTCCCAATAACTTTATCACCAACAGACCACATGCAGACTAAATACAACACTTGTGCTGATTTTGAATGGTATCTTATGTCAAAATGCTCCCTTAATTATAGCTCTTGCTTCTTTAGCTGCTCTTTCAACTTATCAGAAGCTGCCTACAGTAACTAAAACTGGATTCATGCAGAAAAAATGTATTTTAGGAAAACACATGCTCCAAGCACATAGGCATCTGTTAACATTAAAATCAGTAAGCAGTATGTTGCAGAGCACTTAAGAACATTCTTGCTGGGAGTGGTGGTGCACGCTGGTAATCCTATTACTTGGAAGGTTGAGACAGGAGGATCCCAGGTTCGAGACCAGCCTCAGCAATTTAGTGAGACTTTCAGCATCCTAGGGAGACTTTGTTTCAAAACAAAACAAAACAAAACAAAAATATAAATAAATGAATAAAAAAGGCTAGGGGTGTAGCTCAGAGGTAGAACACCCCTGAGTTCATTCCCCAGTACCACCACCACAACAAAAAAGAACATTATTTAAAATTTAGTAATTTACGACATTGACTTTAAAATATTATGGCAGTCTTTTATTTTTATTTTTAAGGTAGTCTTTTAAAGCAACACATTACAATGGCACAATTATTTTATTGCTGAACAAACATTTGAGGCTGAGGATGTAGCTCATTGGAAGAGCATGTGCTTATCTGCATGTGCAAGGTCCTAGGTTCAATACCCAACAACCAAATAATGACAACAAATGCTTATTGAGCATCTATATGCTAGGCAATATACCAGGTGCTAAGGATGTAATGTTTAGTAAAATGGTCACATAAAGCATAATAAGACTGTAATGCTTCTAAGGCTGAAAAACAGAGAAGTTTTATTGGCAAAACTATAGAAGCAGAAATAAGGCCAGGCATGGTGGCACATGCTTGTAATCCCAGTACTTGGGAGGCTGAGACAGGAAGATTGCAGGTTGGAGGCCAACCTCAGAAAGTGAGTGAGACCTTTTTTCATTTTTTTCAAAATGTAAAGTGAAACAAGAATGGGGGTGCAGCTCAGACATAGAATGCCCCTGGATTCAATCTGGAGGAGGAGGAGGAGGAGGAGGAGGAGGAGGAGGAGGAGGAGGAGGAGGAGGAGGAGGCGGCGGCGGCAGTGGCGGCGCTGGCAAGGAAGGTCATCCTCTGATTTTTCTATTACAGGCATCCACCCACCCCTGCCCATTATTAGGGGATCACAGCAGATGAGAATTGGGGAAACAAGTGAGAATAACAACAGCATTAGAATGAGGATTAGGAAAGAGCCCAAACTTCCCTCAATCCTTTTTCTTTTCACTGATCAGATAAATGTGGGATAAGAAATGGGAAGGTGTCTCAGGTTTAAGCATGTCAGGGCTACTGGCAATAATGGGGTTGGGTTATGAGAAATGAAATAGGGTTTTCAGGGACTTATAAGAAAGAAAGAAATCACCGTGAGTGACAGAAGGAAAGGTTGTGGCCAGACATGGTGGCGCACGCTTGTAATCCCAGTACTTGGGAGGATGAGACAGAAAGATCTGGGTTTGAGGCCAGCCTCAGCTACTTAGTGAGGCTCTCTGCAACTTACTGAGACCCTGTTTCAAAATAAAGAATAAAAAATAGGACTGGAGTGTAGGTAGAATGCCCCTGGGCTTAATCTCAATACGGCAAAAAACAAAAAGGAAAGGCTGTGAATGTGGCAGAAATGAGTCACCAACTAGAGTGAACATTTATATTATACACATTGGCAGGGAAGCCATTTTAAAAACAGGCACTATTGGGGACACACTAGAGATATCTATTCATATGGGGGACATGATATGCAATGGCAGGATATAAATGTAAAAAAGGGAATGATTACTATGCTGTCGAGTATTTGCAATGTCACACAATTGTAGAGTGTTGTATATATACAATTACTAGTTATTAATAATTTATTCTTATTATAGGCAAGGAAGCTTTGCTCCAGACAGACTGAATAACTTGACCAAGGTCATACGGTTATGCTTAATGGCATGACAGGCAAAAACTCCAGCAGTGAACTTGAACATACGTGACTAGGCATGTATCAAAGCCATAAACATATAATCCCCAAGGAAACCATGAGAGAGACTCTATTCCCTAACATCAGAAGGAACTGACCCACTTACTCTAGAGAAATGAAACCACTAGGATTACTTATTACATATTAGAAAGCTACAACACAAAAAAGTAGTAGTTTCAGTGATTAATTACCTTGCAGTACATCTAACTAGAAATGTCAGTCTTTTTCAGTTGGCCTTAAGAGACATAAACAGCAATAGAAATAAATAATAGGTTTAGATTTTATTTTTTATCACAATTATAATCTCAGAAAATATTACCCAATTATGACTAAAGGAGTACACATAAATCAGTGTGGAAAGGGAAAAAAAGAGAAAAAACAAAAGATACAACTTTTTGTCTGAACTCTACTGAATTGTAAAATATATATATATATATATTTTTTTTTTTTTAACGAAGTATGTTTAAGTACTCAAAGGGTTTAGCATTTAAAAACAGCTAAGGTACACTAAACTAAAAGAATGAAATTCAAGATCTAGAAACTAGGTATAGAGACCTAAGGGAACTATTCAGAGAATAGAAAGGCTTCAACGCTGTTCCAAAATCACACCATGTATGTGGCAGCTTATAGCAAGTGTCAGTATATCCCCTCTTCAACTTCAGTGAGGACTGCTGCAATACCCTAGGTAAATAAATTACAACCAATGAAATGACTTTAAAAAAAAACATATGATGACCTCTTTGTTTAGAATACCTTTAAAGCTTCTATAACAAGGTCTCTTGCTTCAAGCTCTCCTTCAAGAATACTAAATAGCGTCAGGAGTTCAGGCTTGCTGAGATTTTCCAGATTCATCCTGAAAGCCCAAAACAAAGACAACAATCAAGCAATCTCCAGAAGACAGATCTAATTTGGTACAATAAAAAAAAAAAAAAAGTGAAACAGAAGAGCAATAATTACAGCATAAATTCTTTGTGTGTGTGTGTGTGTGTGTGTGTGTGTTTAACAGAGAGAGAGAGAGCGCGTGAGCGCGCGCTACATCCACAGTCTAAAATTTTTTTATTTTGAAACACGTCTTGCTAAGTTGCTGAGACTGGCCTGTAAACTGCAATCCTTTTGTCTCAGCCTCCTAAGTACTGGGATTATAGGCATGTGTGCCACCATGCCTGGCTAGTATAAAATGTTTAAGAAAGCCAGGTGTGGTGGTGAATGCCTTTAATTACAGTACTTGCAAGACTGAGACAGGACTACAGGTTCAAGGCCAGTCTCAACAACTTAGCAAGACTCTCAATAACCTAGAGAGACTGTTTCAAAGTAAAAATAAAAAAGGTTGGAAGTATAGCTCAAAGGTAGAATGCCCCTGGGTTCAATTCCCAGTACCCCTCTTCCCTTCCCAAAAAAAGAAGAAAGGTTTTAAGAAGGATATGGCTGGGTGTGGTGGTGTGCACCTGTAATCCCAATACTTGGGAGGCTGAGACAGGAGGATTGTAGGTTCAAGGACAGCCCCAGCAACTCAGCGAGGCTGTCAGCAACTCAGCAAGATCCTGTTTCCAAATATAAAATAGCCCAGAGTTAGAATGCCCTTGGACTCAATCCCCAGGACTACACTCAAAATTAAATAAATAAATTAATCATATGATCATAATTAAATAGAAACGTAAGAGTTTTCTAATTTCAATTAGAAATTGAGCAGTAAGAAAAAATAAGATTCACTATTCACTTTATATTGATTTCATCATAAAGATCAACTTTGCCAGGTATGATGGCACATGCTCAAAATCCCAGTATTTGGGAGACTGAGACAGGAGGATCATAGGTTTGTGGCCAGCCTCAGCTACTTAGTGTGGCCTTCTGCAACTTAGTGAGACCCTGTTTCAAAATAAAGAATAAAAAAAAAAAAATAGGGCTGGAGGTATAGCTCGAGGGTAGGAATGCCCCTGGGTTCAATCCTTAGTACCACAAAAGAATAAAAAAATAGGGCTTGGGATGTAGCTTGAAGGTAGGATGCTTCTGGGTTCAATCCCCAGTACCGAAAGAAAAATAAAATCAACTTTTCACCATCTTTCCTCCAGGCATATTTATAAACAATCTAGGTCCCAGAAAGAATTAGTAACTAATTTTGTTTACCAGAAATCCAGGTAGAATTGTGTTGGCTGGGCACAGTATGCATGCCTGTAATCCCAGCTACTTGTAAGGCTAAGGCAGGAGGATCACAAATTTGAGGTCAACTTAGTGAGACCCTATCTCAAAATAAAAAAATAAAAAGGGCTGGGGATGTAGATCAGTGGTAGAGTGCTTGCTTAGGCTGTGTGAGTCCCTGGGTTTAATCCTAGTACTGAAAAAAAAAAAAAAAAAAAAGAAAAAAAAAGAAAAAGGATGACCTTCTTTTCTTTTCTTGGTACTGGGGATCGAATCTAGGGGTGCTCTACCTTGAGATACACCCCGGGGCATTCTACCTCCAAACTACACCTCCAGCCCCTTTTTATTTTTTGTTTTGAAACAAGGTTTCACTAGGTTGCTGAGAATCTCATTAAATTTCTGAGGCTGGTCTTGAGCCTATAATCCTCCTATTTCAGTCTCCCAAGTACTGGGATTACAGACGTGTGCTACCACACCCAGCTTTTTGCTGCACACATCTTCCACCACATAGTAAAATATCCTCAATGTAAATTCAGATCTAACTACTAACTTTCTAACTAGTGAATTTCAGCAACTAGTGATTCTCATTTTAATATATGAAATGTCTCATAAGTTATTGTGAAAATAAAAACTAAAATTAAAATTCCAAACAACACCCCCACTCCAACAAGCCTAATTAAGTTACCCTTAGTATGATATAGTATGTTGTAAAGAACATGAGGCTTTGCAGTCAGTGATGGGTCTCCATCTTGCTAGTTGTGTGGCTAGACAGCTTCCCTTTTGCTACCATAATTAGGGAAGATGGGGCTTTGGAAATCTTTTTTCACTTGGAGATATCCAGTGCTACTTCAAGGACTGACTACTTTCTGACTCTTAGTTCTCTCATATGTTGAAAGGGGGATGATGACACCTAACTTATAAGGGTGCTGTGAAGGTTAAGTTAATAAATGTACATCTTACTAAGTTCCTGATACCACCTAAATAATGGTTTAACTATGAATAACTACTATCCTCTCATTTTTCAAAAGAATTCTAAGAACAGTATTACCAAAATTGAGGACAGCCAAGATCAACGACTTCAGAAATACCTTCAGCTGCCTTTTTGTCAATGGGAACCAGACACGAAGAATGGCAAGAAATATTTATTTATTTATTTATCTATTTATTTATTGTGATACTGGGGATTGAACCTAGGGGTGTTCTACCTCTGTTTTGTGACGCCCAACCTTTTTTATTTTATTTAATTTTGAAATAGTCACTAAGTTACTGCACACTGGCCGTGAATGTGCAATCCTCCTTTCTCAGCCTCTAAGTACTAGGATCACAAGTGTGTACCACTATTCCCAGCAATGGCGAGGAATTTAAATTACCAGTTGAATCACACTGATTTTTTAGATGAGCCCTTGCCCCCAAAGTTTTATGTTTTTACTTCTGAGAGAGATAATAAGGCAGAAGAAAAACTCTATCATCTAAAGCTGCTCCCTACTCCCCCCCCACCCCTATGATGTTAGCAGAATAATGGGCATATTGTAAAATCCCATAAATATCAACTGTATAGAGTAAATCAACTGGCTATCTAAGCATCAGGGCAGGAAGGTAGGAATATGTGTTCACATATATTGCTCTCTTTTCTTCAATATCTTTTTAGTCCATAAACATTCTTATTAAAGATCCAAAATTATGGGGTAAAGAACTAGTGTGATACAAGTAAAACATAACAGGTGGAGAGCAAGAAGTGCAGAACTTTAGGTTGAGCGCATTGCTACTGAACAGCTATATGGACTTATGGAAGAAAACTACTTAACTTGCTCTGGCCTTGATCTTCCTACTAGGTAAAAATCAAGTATTTGTTGGGAGTAGAATCAAATAAGAATAAGAGGTAAATAAGCCAAGCATGGTGGCGCACGCTTGTAATCCCAGTACTTGGGAGGCCGAGACCGGAGAATCCAGGTTCATGGCCGGCCTCAGCTACTTAGTGATACACTCCACAATTTAGTCAGACCCTGTTTCAAAATAAAGAATTAAAAACAGGACTGGGGGTGTATCTCGGAGGTAGAATGCCCCTGGGTTTAATCCCCAGTACCACAAAAAAAAAAAAAAAGAAAAAAAAAAAGAATAAGAGATAAACATATAAAAAATCAGATTGTACCTAAATTGAAATATTTGATCTATTATGACAAAACTACATCCTCAGCTAAGCATGGTGCAATTCCAGTACTTGGGAGGCTGAGACAGGAAGACCACAGGTTTGTGACCAGCCTCAGCAACTTAGTGAGACTCTCAGCAACCTCATGAGACCCTGTTTCAAAATAAAAAATAAAAAGGGCTGGGGATGTAGCTCAGAGGTAGAGTGCTCCTGGGTTCAATCTTCAGTATATGAATAAATAAATAAATAAATAAATAAATAAATAAATAAACAAACAAACAAACAGAAATACATCTTCATAAAAGAATAAACATCAATATAATCTTCAGTCATTATAATTTTGTTTTTTGCTTTTTTGGTGGTACTAGGAATTGAACTCAGGGGCATACTGCCTCTGAGCTACACTTCCAGCCCTATTTTTTAATTTTTATTTTGAAACAGGGTCTCACTAATTTGCAGAGGGCTTTCCTAAGTTGCTGAGGCTAGCTGCAAATCTATAATCCTTCTGTCTTAGCCTCCCAAGTTCTATGATTACAAGCATGTGCCACCATGCCCAGCAAATCACTTTAATTAAAAAAAAGCAGTCCAACCTAGCGAGGAAAAAGAATTCTACTTTTTGTTAATGATCTAAACAGCAGTTATCTCTATGACTGTAAATCACTTCTGCACAGATTTATTTTTTGTTTTGAAGTACTGGGACTTGAACCCAGGAGTTCTACCCCTGAGTTAATCCTCAACCTTTGTTTTTCAAATTTTATTTTAGACAGTCTTACTAAGTTGCTGAGGCTGGTCTTGAACTTGTGATCCTGCCTCAGCTCGAGTAGCTGGGATTATAGGTGTACACTGCCACTCCCAGCTCACAAATTTTAATATCTGGAACACTTTACTAATACATACCAACTCACTTAAGCTTATTGTTTACAAGAGGTGAATGCAATACAATAGTATACAGAAGGAATGAAAAGGGCCACAACTATGTAACTCAAGAACCAAAGAGCCGAGCATGGTGGCACGCACCTATAATCTCAGTACTTGGGAGGCTTAGACAGGGGGATAGCAGGTTCAAAGACAGCCTCAGCAAGTAGTGGGTCTCTCATCAATCTAGCAAGGTCCTGTTTCAAAAGGGCTAGGGTGTAGCTTGGAGGTAGAATACCTCTGGATTCAATCCCCAGTACCAAGAAAAACAAACAAACAAACATGTTCCAGTAACCTTTCTTTATAAATACTGAAACTTC
>PVLC010030617.1:9170-19510 GCA_004027655.1 Graphiurus murinus
TTTTTTTTTTTTTTTTTTTTTTTTTTTTTTTTTTTTTTTTTTTTTTTTTTTTTTTTTTTTGTAGGCCCATCCATTAAATTTTCAATTTTGGCAAATGATAACACTACTTTTAGTAAGAAGGAAAAAAAATACAGATTTTTTTTCTCTTAGACTAAATTACCCCATTGATAGGCAGCTATTCGATTTATAAAATGAATGGCATAAGAAATTATTTCAAAAATACTTCTTTGCTTTCACTAATATAGGGCGTCCACACACCTGATTTATGCAGATGTTATGATTTTATAATCTCTATACATTTGAAATCAGTTCGAAATGTCAAAGAGTTTTGATATTTTAGGTTTAACACTTCATGTATTTCTCCTTGTGTGTTATGGTTTCTGCCAAGCACCAAATTTAGCAGCCTCTCAGAGCTTTTTCTAGTCTGCCCCAAACAAGAAGCGCTAGAAATTACTGAAGACAAGTTGGCCTTGTGAGATTTCCAAACTAGTTTCTAAACCAAAGAAATTGAGTGAGATAAATTTAGAACACTTGGGAGCTTTGAAACTCTATTTGGATACATTTCAGTTACTGCCAATATGAAGGCATGTCCCAGAAACAGAGAGGGTGATCAAAATCTCAGCTCTGAGAGCATTCACCTCTGATCAAATGTGGAAGGGCAAACTTTGCTTTATTGGGAAATGATAATGTCTTCTTTATTCAGAAACCAAAAACATTTAGATTAGTTTGGAAAAGGATCTTTGTTTTCATTTTTTATGATCTTTTTTATTGTTACAGTTTTTGTCATTTTATTGAGGTTTTTATTAAACAATTTATATTTTCCTGAGGTTTTTGCCTAGATCAACAATCAGATCAATTTCTAAAAAAATTACTATTATTATGGTAAGTAACTGTTTTCTAGATTACAGGTTGGATAAAGAATTTACTGCACTGAATCATTTATGGTAGTGAATTCATTACAAGGTGATCAATAAAGCACTATATCAATGGCCCATCAATCAAAGACAGGAAATCTTTTCAATGAAGTAAACTGTTTACAGAATACCAGAAATGCCATAGGTGTTTCTGGAAGGCAAAATGTCAATATGATAAGAATTCATGCCTTTTGGCCCAATAATGAATTGTAGGAATTTCTTGGAATATATTATCCCTAAATTCAGACAATGGCATACATTCCAAAGATGTTCATAAATGGCAGTGTTTATAAGAGTGACAAGATGTGAACAAATTATCCAGTAATAGGGAGTATCTAAGTAAATTATGGTATATTCACACAGTGAAATTTTATTATGTAGTAATTAAATATCATTATGAAATTTTTTAAATGTTATTAGGATATACTTTGGAGTCAAACAAACTTGAGTTTGAATCTTGATGTTAACACTTTAGTTTTATAAAATTAATCTCTACTTTTTAGTTTATAATGACAGTTATAGGTATGATAATTTAGAAATAATATACATAGAGCTGGGCATGGTGGCACATGCCTGTAATTCCAGTACTTGAAAGGCTGAGACAGGAAGACCACAGGTTCCAGGCCAACCTCTGCACTTAGCAAGGTCCTCAGCAATTTAGAGAAACCCTATTTCAAATTTGAGGAATGATCCTAAAAAGGGCTGGGGATGCCCCTGGGTTCAATCTCCAGGACCACAAAAAAAAAAAAAAAAAGATATATGCATAGGAGGTAATGTGAAGTCTAGCACATTTCAAATATTCAGTCAAATGTAATTACTGTAAAATATGAAAGGAGAAGAAAGGAATGTGAAATCATTTATATACTACAGAATACCTATGTAAAGATACATATGATTTTAAGAAAAAAAAAACTGGAAGAAAATATCAAAATTCAAAAAAGACAATAGAGATTGTCTCCAGAGAGAGAAAAACCATAAAGTACATGTGTATGTATACACTTTTCTGTATTTTTCTATTTTCCCTTGCAGTATTAGTTTCTTTTATAAGAAAAAAGAGATGCTATAGCCACTTAAAGAAATATATGCATTCAACTATTTGGACTTCAAATTAACCCAAAGAATGTACTTTCAAAACATGCAACTTCAGATAATTCCCTCCCCACCCTAGTCACATTTTGTTTACCAAATATTTTCTGAACATGCTTATTTAGACTTCAGTACCTTTTCTTCCATCTTTTTCATGACAAACCACTGCTCATTCTCTGAAGCCAGCTGAGTGTGGTCTCCTTTATGAAGTTCTTTTTAACTTCTCTAAGCAGTACTAATCCTTCTGCCTCTGTGCTCCACACTGTTCTGCTTGGTGTACTCATAACTCAGGGAAGGATCATTGTCACCGTAACAACACATTAAACGATTATTGAGGTTTCACTCTATCATATATGTACCATATTATTGAAGCCTTGAAGAAACCCTGTGAATCAGATACTGTCATTACCCTCATTTAAAAGATGAAGAACTAACATTCAAGGAGAGTTTAAATATTCTGCTCACAAATCCCATGCTTTTCATCACAATGTTTTAGGCTCTTAATTCTGGTTACAGCCTAATAGCACTTAGAAAAGATTACTAACATCTCTGAAATCAGACATAGACTATTTCAGATATGTATGGCTGGTTTGCTTTAGTAGAGGTTTACCTGTATGTACTTCCATCGTCTCTATCTCTTAAATCTTTATAGTTATTTCCTTCAATATATCTTTGTTTTTATTTCCTTCACACTCTGTATTAGATTCTGGAGATGCAATCATTAGAAAGAGTAGCCAAGGTGCTGGTCCTCAAAGGGATGTTGGCAGTCTACCTGTGTGGTACAGACATAATCAGAGTCACAAGAATTCTAAATTACACACGTGGCCCACATGGTGTTATGTGAGCATATCATGGAGAAATTTTCCCTTGAGGAAGTAAAGATAAAATGGGGTTCTGGGGCGAGAGTGAGACAATCAGGAGTTGAGTGTATAGCACAGGTAAATGTGAGGTTATTATTTATGGCTGAGAAGGCAAGTGGACCTGAAAAGTTATCTGATTTAGAAACATAAATTGAGGAATGATCAGCATTTGGTACTATTCAAATCATCAAACTGGATAAAATCTCCATAGAAGTGAGTATAGCAAAATAAAGAGAGAGACCCATGGACCAAATTCTATAGCATTTCAACATTTAGATCTCAAAGAGATGGCATAAAACTAGCAAGAGAGTAAGCAGGGAGCAGTGCCACTGAGTGAAAACAGGAGGGCGAACTCTACTGGAAGCTGAATGGAATGAGTCTTTCAAAAAGAGTGATCTAGTGGGTCAAACACTGCCAATCGTGGACAGAGAAGTGACCGTTTCATTTAGCAACATGACAATCATCGATGACTTCTACCATGTCAGTGAAATGGTGGGGTCAAAGGCCTGACTGAACTGAGTTCAAGAGAGAATGAGAGGGAATGAATTGGTGGTATGGATGTAGAAGAAAAATGGGGTCATGGCTTACAGGAAGGAATGGGAGAAAAGAAAGGATTTTTTTCTCTGATGATGGCAGAAATAATAGCATGTTTGTATATTGATAGGAATAATCCAGTAGAGAGTTACACACTAAGAGTGAGTCAGAGAAGGGAGACCTGCTGGAACAATGTCTCCGGTTAGGCAAGAAGAGATGGGGTCAATGAAGTACAGAAGGAAAAGGGATAACCCTCAATAGGAGTTCAGAAAGGACATTTATAGGAACAAAAGAAAAGAAGGAGAAATAAGCACCAATGTGGTAGATGGGTAGATGACATGATAGAGCTCTAGAAATTCTCTTCCAATGGCTATTTTCTAAGTAAAGAAAGAAGCAGAATAATCAACTGAGAGTCAGGATAAGGGGGAAAAGGTTTTAAGCTTGGAGAGAAAAAATAATCCATGAAATAATCTTCCAGGAGAGAGAAAGAGAACAGATGTACTAGGGATATGTGTCCTGATTTCCTGGCAGAAATGATCACTCGAAGTTATTAGAGTTGAATTTAAAATGAAATGGTGGGGTGATTTTCTCAAGTCTGGAAAGAAACAAGTGTACAGAGATGAGAGACAGTTGGGGGAGGTAACTGGGTTGGTTTTGTCAGAAGAGTATACAGGAAAGAAAAGCCAAGGAGTCAATGGAGAAAGGTGAGAACACAGAACAAGAAGGAGAGGATGATGGGTCCTTGTAGGTCATTCTCCTTGTAGTATTGTTGAAGTAAGAGTATTGGAGAAAGTGAGAAGATAGAAGACAATAGTTCTAGAACAGGATGCTTGAAATGGTGATTATGGAAAGACTAGAAGAATTAACATGACAAAGAAGTATAAGAGCCAGGTTTGGAAGTTGGAAGGTGTGCAAGGAACTAATAGCTCAGGACTTGAAGGATCATCTATGTAGTATGAAAATCACAGGGAGTTACGATAGGACCCATGCTAGAGAGACTGCAGTAGTGAGCTGAAATCTTCAAAGAAAATGTATGGACTAGCATGTTCCAGATCCTTGCAACTAGGAAGGGCAGGAGACAGAATGTTTAAACAACTTGATATTCAAAGACATGCTTATTGTAGGAGGGGGAGGGATAGTGACTAGGAAGTTGAAGTGAAGAGCAGGAAACCTCTTCTTTTACAGAGTCCAGTGGTGCAAAGATGGAGAGAGTCCAGTGGTGCAAAGGTAGGCCTTGCTTTTGAGTTATAACTCAATTTACTATTTCACAGTTCCACTGGAGACCAGTAATCAACAAAGATAAAAAAGACACCCTCTTGTCAATGTTGAAACAGAGAAAAGAAATTACAACAGAATGATAATTTCAAAACACTCAAGTTGTGAGTGAATATCTTGGTGGAAAATGTAAAAACAATCCAATGAATGTTAACAATTATTCATTAAACAAGTTAGAGACTACCAGCAGAATCTTTTTAGGAGAGAACGTAGGGAAGGAAATGGAGGAAAGTATAAATAGCTTCACTATTAGTAAGCCAGATTAATGGCCCAAGGCTAGCAGAATCCCCTGCTCCCAATATATCAGGATAGTAGGCAGAACAAAGACAATGCTTTAAGTTAGTATTTTTTTTTCTTTTCTCCCCCACCCCAATCTCAATCATTCTTTTCTATGCCAAGAAGAAGCTCTGAGACTCTAGAGGAGGGCAGTATAATAGAGCTTTCAGTGCTGATGGAAATGGTCTCTATCTGCAGAGTCTAGAGGGCACTAGACACATGGTGGACATTGAGCCCCTGAAATGTGGCTAACGTGACTGAGGAACTGAATTTTAAATTTATGTAATTTTAATTGATTTAAATTTAAGCAGCCACAGATTGACTACCTTATGATTATATGTTCTAGAGGTTTCTAGCATGATAGGATAGAAAACAGTTTTGGAGGGTGGGGAAACAGAAAATTTCAGGCAGATAAAGATGACTGCCTTCCAATTCTGCCTCTATTCAGACTCCATTTGAGCTGTGGAGCTACATGGTTCTAGAGTACTCGCCTATCAGGGAAATTCATATTCTCACTCACCCTCCTACAAGAGCCCTACCAAGTATTCTCTTATTAAATAGATAACTTTTATATCTCAATCTGGTTAACCCAGCAAAGTTATTATATGACCCTATTTTAACCCATTAAGTCCTATTTTCCCAGATGTGATCTGGGATACCTATAAAAACTTTAATTGAACAACAAATATATGTACCACTTATGGCAACTTTTGAAAAAAATATATATTTGGAGTTATATTCTTTTGAGAAAAGTAATAGGTAAATAATGAGAGCATTTAGAAATATATATATACTTAAAATATATAAATAAATACAACCTCTATATTATAATTTCCAGCCTATTTTGATACAGCTATGTCAATTTCTTTGAAACAGTCACAGAATTCAGAACTTGGAGGTTAATGGGTTAAACTAAGTTACTTCTAAGCTAACAGAAATTCAAAAGGAAAAGAGAAAGCAAATAGTTAAACGATTTCATAGAAATGGTGTTTTATTTTACAAACTGATAGATTGCTCATATGAGTTATTAGAAAAATATTATAATTTGACAAGTAACGGTGGAAAGTCATTTTTAATGATGGAAATGGAAGTAAAAATACAGATTTTTAAAATGAGAGTTTATTTGATTTTTCCTTTTGCATAAATGGATTTTATGTACTGAAAAAGTGGCTAATTTTGATGGATTTGCCTGGAATTGGCTTTACAACCGATGGCTATTGGAGCCAGCTTTCTCATTCTAATTTCTTTTCTGAAACTTCCAATTGAAGATGACATCAATATTTATGTGAACTGGGAAAAAGAAATGAGGCACAAGGTACATAAAACTGATTAATGTAAACTGGAGAGGAAAACCCTAAAACCAAATCTAATGATCCATCAAACAACAGTCACTCTTCTTCTTAACAATGTGAATGCTGCCAATTTAAAGTAACCACTTAAGTCACACGAGAAACCAGAGGATAGCAAATACATTGCTCTTAAGAAAAAAAGGATAAAAGCTTATTAAAATCAAAGAGCAAGAGAATTGTGAATGCTTAGTACAAAACTGGCATCATTCTCCAATTAACTGAATACCTTAGAGAAGACTGTGTGCCATATTTAAATAAGCTTTACTTGTAAAATTGCTATATGCCACAATTCAAAATGCAGCTGAGAAATCACCCTTTTTGCTGTACAGATGATAACCTAATTCCAACTATTTTTATCTACTTTGTAATTCAAGTGATGCATGCTATATATTATTTCCCTAAGAGTCAAATTATATTTAGAATTAAAATTGGTTTTATGTAGTTCAAGTTATTGCACCCAAAAGCAATGAGTCATGCACCAGAAGTACACAGATTTGGGAGGCAAATATGGAACCATTAACTGCTCAGCAAGAGCTTGCTCAGCCCCTTAGCTTGAAAAATAAGCTTTAAAAATACTGTACAGTTAATGTGGGCTGGAACAACAAGGTCACCTCTGTTCCTTTTCAAAGGTGCTATGAGCTCTTTGTCTTCTTTCTTAGGGCTATGGAACAGAATCAGGATGGAAGAAAAATTTAAATGTCCTGTAATTAGGTTCTGTCCTATATTTCATATGTAACAGTGATGCTACTGACCCACCTTCCAGGCAGTTATTTTTCCTTATAGTGAGGGGGAGTATTCAATGTTCCTGGCATATATTTCACTCTGTTACTTCATAACTGTGATGAGGAGGCTGGAGAGAAAGAAAGTGTGGTTTATTCAGATTTTTCACCCATGGTCTTGGTCTCATTATCCCATTGTTCTAATCAACTAGACCAACCATGCAGACGTCAGAGAGCCTGCAGATACCTTGGACTGTGCACAAACCTCTCTTTTCACTATCACATTTACACTTACAGAATGGAAGAGATGGAGAATTCATGTTCATCCCTCCTCTGTTCTGTGCTATCCATTATAGGTCTCTCATTGTATCCTCATGGAAGTCTTGTAAGGGATGGCCACTTCACAAATGTGAAAATAGAAGTTTCAGCAACTAAGAATTTTTTCCAGATCATATGACTGTTAGGAAAGAGGCCAGAATTTGAACATAGCCTGGAATGATGATAAAGCCCCTGCTCTGTAATCCACAGCTCACTATACATACATACATACATACATACATACATACATACATACATACATGCTGTATTCCCACTTATTTTGCTCTCTGAGTCACTTGGCAAAGAGAAAAAGTGAGATATCTGGAGCCATTTTTTTTAGGCAAACAATACTATGAAAATTGTATGTGGAATTTGGAAAATCAAAAGGGTCCTGTAAAATCATGCATAATTCTGGGAATTCAAAAGAGCTAATTTTTACTCTACTTCCAAAATGTCTTTATATTCAGTATGCTACAACCCAACATCAGATGTCCCAATGTTTGATCATTAAAATCAAATAGCAAAATGCTTAATCATTGCCAATCAACAGGAACCAAGGAAAGGAAAAGTAGAAACACACACTCAGGTGAAGTCATAGTTAGATGGAATCTGAAATAGCCCTGAAAGGAGTCAGTCTGAGAAAATCTACATCTTGTTAAGCTAATTATCATGTTCAAAACAGACCAATTTTTTCTTATTCAAGAAAATGGTAAAAATGCAAACAAAATGTTTGGAAAGCATCAGAGATTCATGAATACACCGGGATTTAAGAGGCCAATATTCCACAGAGAAAAGAGATGGATGAGGAGGGCATGTTCTCCTGTTATTTTTCTTCTTAAAATATTTCCTTATTAGTGAGTGGCATGAAGCTGGGGCACCAAGAAGAAAATGGCAGCCAGAGATTTGAAGAAATTCACAAACTATAGAGACAAAAATGAATTATGAGGTATAGAAGCTGGTCCAAATGAGGGGGGGTTGAGACTCCAGAGACAAGAAAATCACAGAGAAGAAAGTTCCACATTTCAGTGTTCTGCACCACATTTTTTTTCTCTTAGCACTTAAAAATACTAAGATGCATAAGGGGGGATCAGAGAAGTTACATGGAATCCATAGCTAAGTGGCTAAAAAGGTAACTGGAGGTTTCTATAATAGTATCACTCTAGAGTCAAAACTGAAGAATAGTGCATACCAAGGAGAAGATGCGCTGAAACTTCCACAAATTTTCTGTTTAGATAAGGTCTAGATGTAGGAGCAAGAGTAAACCAGATGGCTGGGCATGTGGCAAGGGCCTGTAATCCCAGTATTTGGAAGGCCTGTAATCCCAGTACTTGGAATCACAGGTTCAAGGCCAATCTTGTCAATTTAGCAAGATGCTCAACAACTTCAAGAAATCTTGTTTCAAAAAGGGCTGGGGGTTTCAAAAACTTGGAGGTAAATGGGTTCAATACCCAATACAAAAAAAAAAAAAAAAAGCAAATAAACTAGAAAAAAAGAAAGGACTCAAACAAATAGAACCTGAAATCATCTCAATCCTTGATTAGATCAAGATGATCTTCCCCTAGTGATAACTATCATTGTATCATTGTCTTCAGTATTGTTCTAATCTTTCTTACATTTAATTTCATTTTAAATTGAGTTTTTTAAATAAAACAAGTTAGAGAGAGAGAATCTTCTACTCCTCTAATTACCTGGCAAATATAAAGCTAGTCCTCTATGGAAGTGAGGAAAAAAATCTAGATATATAACATCTAGAATTTAATCTAAAATTACCAGGCACCCCAGCAGATAAGCCCAAAGCTAAAATCTAAACTGAAAACTCAGACAAAAGTCACATTGCTAATAAAGGTAAAACCATGGTTAATTAGACACTGATTTTAAAATAGTTGTGGTTAAAGCTAGGTGTGGTGTTGCACAACTGTAATACCAGTACTCGGACGGCTGAGACAGGAGGATCACAGGTTTGAGGAGAGCCTCATCAACCTAGGGAGACCCTATTTCCAAATAAGAAATAAAATCGGGCTAGGGGTGCAACTTGAAGACAGAATGCCTCTGGGTTCAATACCCAGTTACAAAAAAAAAAAAAAAGTGATTCTATAACAAAATAGACAAGAGAATTCAGCAAAGAATGTAATCTATAAAAATACATAATATTGAAATTTTAGAAATGAAAAATAAAATAACTGAAAATAATAATTACCTAAATGGATTTCATAACAAATTATATACAAGAGAAATGAGATATAGTAAAATGGAAAATATATTGGCAAAATATAAGAATGGAAAATACAAAATGAGTATATAGGGCAGGATAAAAAGGTATAAAATATCTGTAATTGGAATCCCAGAAGGAGACCAGAGAGAGAATGGAACAGAAGCCATGTTGAAGAAATATTTCTCTAGATTTTATATGTCTAGTCATGCATTCATGAAGCCACAAGCAGGAACTAGGCAAAGAAAGCCCACACTTGAACACACAATAGTCAAACTATTAATGCCTAGGACAAAGAAATCTTAAGAGGAGCCAGAGAAAAAGATACATCATTTGAAAAGAGCCACAATAAAACTGATAGTTGACTTTCCAATAGAAATTAACTGAGGGGGAAGGATAAGAGAATTAACAACTTTTTTCTTTATTGAAATAAAATAACTGCAAACATAGAATTCAACAACACCAAAAATTAAGACGTTTCAGACTAAAAAAATAAAAGTAAAAAATTCATCTACAGCAAGCCCATATGAAAAGAACAATTTACTGACAGAAAAAAAAATTCAATCAAATGTAGGAAAATGCAGGCAGAAATTAAGATCACTGGAAAAAAGTAGGTGGGTAAGTAAGTATAAACCAATGTTAGTTGTATAAAATAATACTAATGCTTCATAGAGTTTAAAATAGGTAGAGGTGCATACTTGAAAAAATAACACAGTCAGGAGGAAGTTAGTGACATGAAAAATGGATTAAGGAACTTGTATTTTCTGGGAAATGGTAAAAGTACTAAATTATAGCAGAAT
>PVLC010030618.1:0-18232 GCA_004027655.1 Graphiurus murinus
GAGTCCATCTTGAAAAGGCATGTGTGTGTAACCTATACCCCCCTTCAGAATACAGAGCGTTCCTATCATCCAAGAATGTTCTCTTATGTCTCTCTTCTAGCAAATCCCCTGAAGGCAAACAGTGATCTGATTTCTATCACCATGGATTAGTTTTGCTAATTCTGGAATGTCATCTAAATAGAGTTATATGGTCTTTACTCATGCATCTGACCTCTGTTCAGTGAAATATTTCTGAGATTGAGTCTCCTTGTTTCTTTCATTATTAATTAGTTCCTTTTGATTGATAAGGAGTGGTACATTCTATGAGTATACTACAGTTTACCATCCTCTTGTTGATGGTCATCTGGGCTGCCTGCTTCTAGTTTTTGGCTCTTCAGAATAAAAGTTACCGAGAACATTCTTGTATAAGATTTTTCTGGACATAGTTTTCATTTCTCTTGAGAAGTACATAAAAGAATTGCAACTGCTGAAAGGATATCATCTGCTTCTGGATGTAGTGCCCCAAGAAAGACACAACATCACTTATGAAGGATTCTGGTGAGAAATACATAACCTAAATCTGATCATGATGAAATGTCAGGCAGCACTCATGTTAGGACCTTACTATTTATAAAAAAGGAACTGTATCTTAGAAAAATGTCAGAATAAAAGAAAAGCCAAGAACTGTTCCAAGTTAATGGAGATTCAGAGACATGACAAATACAGGATATGATCTTAGACTCAGTTCTGTACTAGAGGAAGGAGGAATTCTGTAAAGAATGTTATTGGGTAAATTGAAAAAAAAAATTGAAGTATGGAGATTATATTACAGAATTGTGTCAGTATAACATTTATTGAAGTTAATAACTTTACTGACGTAAATTTCTAGAATTTCCCCTGTGACATTTTTGTCTACTGGTGACTGTAGGTGACAGAAATTGTTGAAAGTAAAACCACAGATAAGGGAGGACTACTATAAAGATGATATTTTATGTACAGAGTTAATATTGTAGCATAAAAATCCTAATAAACTTAAACCTTTTTTAGACTTTTCTTAAAGTTTTAAATCTGCAATATGGTCTCATAGTTCAGACCACAAGGCATGGGTTATTTAGTGAAAAATACCTTTCCATTGCCCCTATCACTCTCTCTCACACAGCCATCCTACTTCCTTCTTGGAGGCAAGCAAGGTGGTGCTGTTTAAAAAGACTGTGCTAGCCGGGCATGGTGGCGCACATTTGTAATCCCAGTACTTGGGGAGGTTGAGACAGGAGGATCATGATGTTCATGGCCAGCCTCAGCAACTTAGCGAGGCCCTCCACAACTTAGTGAGACCCTGTTTCAGAATAAAAATAAAATAGGGCTGGGGGTTTATCTCAGAGCTAGAATGCCCCTGGGTTCCATCCCTAGCACCAAAATAAATAAATAAATAAATAAAAATAAAAAAGATGTTCCGTAGACATGTATACACTCACAGATGTACACAGGGTAGCATTCCACTGTATTATTGTGTGCCTCACTCTTTCCCATTGTTATGTTTAGTTTTATTGTCTTCATGGTTTGAAAAGTCAGAATAGTTCTATAAGGTCCAGTTCCTCCCTCCCACCTCCCCCACCCCTTTTGCCCCCACCAGGAAGCCATTCCCTCCTCTTTTCCCTCATTTTCTCTTTCCACAGAAACTGTTTTAATCTCTTAGTTGTTTGACTTGATATTTAACTCTTTGTCTCTAAAATAATTTCTTTAATGCCACTTTTAACTGTTACTCTACTACAGATGATTAGATCTTTTAACTACATGCTGCTAATAGAGTTCAGTCATAATTTGGTTTAGATCAGTATTCAGTGTTTATATAGTTATGACTAGTTAAATGCTAACAGCTGAGCCAGGCAGTGTAAAATCTAATCACTTTTTCCTTTTCTATGCAATTTTTCACTTTTCCTGGAACTAATATTTGACTTGTTTTTGGTTTTTGGGACTGGGGATTGAACCCAGGGGCATTCTACCTCTGAGCTACACCCTCGTCCATATTTTCCTGTATTTGTTTAATTTTTGGTATTAGAAATGGAACTCGGGCATTCTACCTCCCAGCTTACACCCTCAGTCCTTTTTATTTTTTATTTTGAAACAGAGTCTCACTGAGTTGCTGAGGCTGGGCTCAAACCTGTGATCCTCCTACCTCAGTCTCCCAAGTACTGGGATTATAGGCATGCACCACCCGTGCCCAGCTTTTGACTTATTTCAGATCTGCTTATTGTTTTCTTTACAACTATTTTCCAGACTTTCAGAGGCCCTTCAGTTGTGCTGTTGGTTTCGTCCTCCTATAGAAGGCTCTTGTAGAGCTTCTGATGGTCTGCTGTCTTGACTGGCTGCCCTGTCGGAGCCCTTGTTTACACTGCCATCCTGGGATTCCCTTTCTCTCTCATCTCAGTACCATTTTGCTGTACTTATTATAGTTTCATATAGGTCTGGTACCTTCATATCAGAATCTTTTTGACAACTGCTGGCTTTTTATATAAAAAGTTTTCTTTTTACATCTTCAGCATGTGATTTTCAAATCTTCCCTATATGTAACTATTTTAATTGTATGAAAATGACATTTTTTGCATAAAAATGTCAGATATTAGCAGTTTTAAACAAATCTTTTGAATAGAGTCTTGCTAGGTTTGTATCTTGATAGTGTTTCTATTGTAAGTGGACACTTTTTTAGTACTGTTCTTACATTACATTTTACAATTGGTGATAATGGTTTATATTGAGAGTGTTGGTTTCTCAGTTTTTTACATAGGACTTGTTTAAATAGGTGAGTCTTTTGAATTTCTCACTTATGTAAATTCATTATTTGCAAGTCATAAAAATTATATGGTTTACTTTTCCATTTTTATATCTCATTTATCCTCATAGTATGTAATACTAGTGATGGCAGACATTCTTGTAGGGATTCTTTTAGGTTTCTTCACTAAGTATGCTACTGGCGTTTAGGATTATGTATTAGCATATGTCTCCCATGTTAAATATATGCTTATTTTACTACTGACTTGAAGAATCTTACCAGATGGCTTTCAGTGGATGTAGAGGTAATCATAAGACATTTTCTTTGGTCTGGATGGCAAACTAGGTAGATGTTATTGTATCAAATCAGTTTTGAAAATCAGAGCTGAAATACTTGATCATAACTGGTACATTCCTCCTTTGGCATATTCTCAGAGATGTTTTCTTTTTAATTATTTTATTTAGAAGTTTAATAATTACCATTAACTTATAGTACTCATTTGTATGTTACTTCTAATGTTAGATTTTGATATCACTGTTCTTTGTGTAAAAATAATTGGAAGGTTCTATGCTTTGAAATAGTTTAAGTAACTTTTATTGTTATCTGTTCTTAAATATTTGTTAGAATTTAGAATATTATTGGCACCGGGTACTTTCTGAGTAGCTGATTACCTCTTTGACAGCTTTAATATGTCTTTGATATGATAATTATCAGATACTGCTTTTGCAAAGTCTTTCCTGTTATACCTTCATGCTCAACTCAATGCTTTTCCTCAATTGCTGATAATACTGCTTATGTTTCTCTTATGACATTAAATATTGTTAAGTTCTTAAGGGAATTAGGATAGGAACCTGTCTGCATATTGCCTCAAATCTAGCCCATACAGGGACTATGTTGACTTAACAATTTCCCTTTTCTCTTTCTTTGTTGTTGTTGCTGGTGGTGAATGTATTACAGGCTTCCCAGTTGGCACGTTTGTTGTAAAGAGAGTTCTTCAGCATCAGCGTCATCATACTACTCTCAAGATGACAATTGTGCACTAGAAAGTGAAGATGTACAATTCCAGAAAAAGGTACCTTAAATAAAGTTGACATTGTAATTTGTGTGTCAGCTTTCTAAGACTGTCTCAAAACATTAGAATAAAAAGTAACTTCAGAAGTCCTATATCATGGTTTGGGGAGGAAATTTGTAGTTTTCCTTGCTGTAGTATAAGGAGTTGCTCAGGAAATTCTACAATTAAGATAGCTCAGAGTTAATATTTTTATTCTTGATGTTTGTTTGGGGAATTTCATGAACATTCTTAGTCCTGCAGTAAGGAGAAAAAATAGTGCACGATCAGAGAACTGAAAACTGGTGCTCTTTTTTAAGGCTCTTTAAAGACTTAAAAGGTTCTTAAAGAAACCCCAGTCTTACATATGAAAAACTACTAGAAATGAATGTTAAAGGGAGAGTTTGTAGTTAGTGGCTTTGTAGTTTATTTTATATAATTAGGCATAATGGATAATAGAATCCATAAAAACTTACTGATCTCTAAAACACTATTTCATCATTCTAAGTGGTAACAGGTGAATATTTGGCTTTTGCCTCTAACATTAGTATATTTCTTTTAAATTATAGGGTTTATACTGACTACAGCATATTCATATTTACATGCCATTCCCC
Source organism: Graphiurus murinus (assembly GCA_004027655.1). Classification (NCBI taxonomy): domain Eukaryota; kingdom Metazoa; phylum Chordata; class Mammalia; order Rodentia; family Gliridae; genus Graphiurus; species Graphiurus murinus. The sequence continues at coordinate 4,412 of PVLC010030618.1, forward strand.
TCCCCAAAGGAACTATGATCGAGTATTTCTTCTGAAAGTGTTTAGACCTTTTTCTATGGGTATTGGATGCACTTTTATATATGTGCACAAACTAATATTTTTATTTCCATTAAAATGTCATACAAATGTTCTGCAGTTTGTCTTCCATCCTCCAATAATATCTCAGCTGTCAGCTTTCCATGTTGATAAGCATTTCCCTCCTGACTAATTCGTTAATCATGTGCTTGTTGGTGAACTTTTGCAGTGTTCCCCAGCCTTGTGTGCATGCAGGTGTGCATCGACACACGTCCTTACAATTATTTACAGTCTTGGAGGGCTCTCTGGTATGATATTTGGAGTAAGTTAAGTTTTTGAGTGATGTAGAATCTCTTTATTGAATGGAGGATTTAAAAATTTGAAGACTTGTTAAATATTTCTTTTTAAAATCTTTTTTTAAAAAATTTTATTCATTTACCCACAGTAAAAGACTTACATCTAATCTCTTCTTAGATAAGACATTTGGACACCAAATATCATAAAAATGAATCTTAAAGCACTGAAGGGAGAAAATATATTTTTTGCAAACATTTAGATGCCAAGTATATGCCAGATAGGCTCAATAAACAGAGATGAATATGAACTTTGCTTTTATGAAATACATTTGTATAAGACACATTTAAAGACAAAGGTGTTGGAAATACTCACTTGAATCTGACTAAGTCTCAAAGATGAAACAAAAAGATACATGTACACTTATTTGTCAAGTACTTCCTGAAGTTGTATTATGTGCCTAACAATGCTAGGTGGCAGGATTAAAATGCTTTATTAAGCCATCACATGAAGGTTTTCAACTCATATCATACATACTAAGTGCGTTGACAAGGGGGGGCTTCAGGAGGCAGACTGTAAGCATGTACGAAAATAAAAATGACTGGAGTCAAATGCCTACAAGACAGGTGGCTTTATACACTTGGCTAGTATAGAAAAAGATGGTCTTTAATATTGCTGTAGGACTGTTTTGTGAAACAGTTTTATCAGTTAGGTTTTTTTATTCTTTGTTATAGGATGAAAGAGAGGAACCAATTAATGCTGAATTTCCAGAAAAATCTGGTTCAAATTCACCTGTTCTTCCAGAAGAAAATAAATTAAAAGATGACTACATTGTGGATGTACAAGTAAGCTTATGTTGTTTTGATATTTAATAACATATCCTTTGAAACTACTTTGCAAGATCCAATACCACTGCTCACCATATTTTATATTGTTAATTTTTTTCAAGTTGAAGTACCTGGTAACAGAACTTACTTTCCTGCTAATGGTACTACTTTTGACAAAGTGAAGTTAAGATTTCATAATAAATGTGAATTAATTAATTAATTAATTAATTTGCAGTACTGGGGATTGAACCAGGGGCATTCTACCTCTGAGATACATCCCCAGCCCTGTTTTTTTAATTCTTCATTTTGAAATAGGGTCTTACTAAGTTTCAGAGAGTTCCAATAAGTAGCTGAGGCTGGCCATGAACTCACGATTCTCCTGTCTCAGCCTCCCAAGTACTGGGATTACAGGCATGTGTCATCACACGCAGTCTGACTTTTCTTTAAAGTAAAAGTTTAGGTGTAATTCCTCATTTCTTCTTAGGTTCCATTTGGCTTTTTATAATATATCTTGTCTCTTCAGATTTTCATGTAGATTTTTTTTCTGCCCATTGCCCACAAAAGGAAGTATTTGTGTGTAGAACATAGAGCATTTTGATACTCATGGTTAAAATGTGTTCTCTTGTTTTCTCTCATTCTGAATATTGTTTTCCACTTTGTGTACCAAAATTTATCAAAAATTTTTTTTAAAGTAAATATATTTGAGCTTATCAATTTTACAGTATTTGGAAACCCTTTAGTATCAGTAATGGCTATAGGAAACTGAGAATATTTGTTCTAGAGGCAGAAGGACTAAGGAAAAACTATGTATCTCAAATATTGTAAAAACTTTTTAGCTTGGAATGAGGAAAAATTCTTCCCCTTTGTTAATACAGCCAAGATGTTTTACACACACACACACACACACACACACACACACACACACTCTCTCTCTCTCTCTCTCTCTCTCACTCTCTCACTCTCTCTCTCTCTCTTTCTCTCTCTCTCTCTCTCACTCCTTACTGGATTACCTAAGGAGATAAAAGTTTCTTTTTATTGTATTTTTCAAGATATTTGTCAAGGGTTTGTGTGTAGGAGTAAGAGAGAAAGTGTTACCTGCAGCCTTCCAGCTACATGAGTGTCCTCAGTGGAGCTGCTTTGAAATAGCATCTTACGTACCTGTGCAGTTCAGTACAATAGCAGTTAACCATATGTGGCTGTTGAGCACTTGAGATGTGGCTACTTCATATTGAGATTTATAGTTAAGCATAAAATACACATTGATTTTAAAGACTTAAGAATGTAACTTACTTTCCTTTTTAAATATGAGTATATGTTGAAACAATAATACAATATTTGATAATAATGTAATAGTCCTTTTCTCAAGAACCCCAACCTTAAATATACAAACTTTTTGTATTACTTTGTGAATTGAGTATAATTGTCTAAATGGTTATATTGTGTCTTCTGACTCTATGCCTTGTATTTTCTTTCTGTTCCTATACTGGCTCACCTTTTCTTTAAGACCTACCTCTTCTAGACCATGCTTTCTCTTTTCTTTGAACTAAGCATGAATTTCTCTCAGTTGTTATTCATTCATTGAGTATTATTTATTTATATTTATGTGGTACTGGGGATTAGGCCTAATACCCTACCTTTGAGCTGTAGGTTTTTATTTGAAACAGGGTCTCACTAACTTGCTGAGGGCCTTTCTAAGTTGCTGAGGCTGGCTGTGAACTTACAATTCTCCTGTCTCAGCCTCCCAAGTACTGGGATTACAGGCATGCACCACGACATCCATCTTATTGAGCATTTAAATGCATATTATGTCTTAAATACTCTGCTAGTGCTGGGGATATAAAGATCAAGAGAATATAGTCCTTACCAATGTGTTGATGATGTAGTTGAAGAAGAGGGAGAATAAATAGTGGCAGTTAAGATGTTACAGATTCTGTGATAAATAGTGGCAGTTAAGATGTTACAGATTCTGTGATAAAATCCGTACAAGGAACAGTGACGGTGGAGAAGGTGTACAGTTACTTCTATTTAGGGATGGTCGACCATAGGGGAGAACTGCCGCTGAGGTTTTTACATATGAATAGGTGTCAGATTGTTTTGGAGGATGACAGGCCCTGGACAGTTACTTCTATTTAGGGATGGTCGACCATAGGGGAGAACTGCCGCTGAGGTTTTTACATATGAATAGGTGTCAGATTGTTTTGGAGGATGACAGGCCCTGGACGTTAAAGGCTGAAGGAGCAGCAAGAATCACTTACTGAGTTGTAATGATACTTGTATTATATTATTACTTGCTATGTTACTTGTATTATTATTTATTGATACACTGTTTTCTAAACTGCTTAGCAACAAGGACTATGTGTTGTACTATTTTGTATGTTTACATAGCATTTCTTAGTTGCTAGTAGAGAAATATTTGTAGGTCTTGATACAAAGTAGGAATTAGGAAAGGAGAAAAAGACATACTCTTTGTGCTAGTTTATGAAATGGCAGGAAAATGTGTAGAACCTGTATTTCAATATGAAATATTCCTTAGGGTGGTAATGTTGGAAGAAAAGATTTTTATAAGAGTATTTTTTTTTTTAGTGAACATGCTTTTTATGGTCATTTTTCATCTTTCTGTAAACTGTTCAGCAAAAGAGAAACTTATTAACCTTAATTTTTAATATATCTTTAAAAATAGAACACGGAGTCAAAAAAGTTAAGTCCACCTGTGGTTGAGACACTGGCTACAGTCAATTTGCATGAAGATTCTTCCAGTATAGTTGTAAACAGTGAAGATGTTGAAAATATTTCCAGCTCATCTACCTCAGAAATCACTCCAATCTCAAAGCTTGAGTAAGTCATTATAAAGAAAAATAAGATCTCCCTAGTTAATGATGGAAAAATTTCCTAGTGGGCAGCCTGATGCTTAAGTTTGAAGTTATGACTATATAGCAGAACTAATTTTTAATGCCTGTGTTTTGTGTGTACTTTGAATATAATTATCTTGTAATGAATTTATTTGGCTGTCTAGCTCAAGCAGATCCCAGCCATGAAATCTCTACCCAGTGTAGGCAGAGTGAGGTTGGTTCTACTTTGGCAACACAGTGCTTATCTGAGTAATCTTTCTTCTAATCATCTAAAACTCAGATGTCAGGTTATCAATTTTCCTTAAATATCATTGACATTCCATTCATAGATGTCTTTGTGCGAATAGCTACCTTTTTGAAACTATAATATTCAGAATGTTTAAGCTTAAGTTAACTTTAATTTAGAAAATAAGTTGTATACTCTTCCTACCTCCTTCCCATGATACTCCAGAGAACAAACCAAAATGCCCTTCTCTTAATACTACATTAAATATTTTAAGTTTTATCAAATGAGTAGATATGTACATGTTGTTAAAGTGAAATTCTAAAAAATTCCTTGGAATGTTATTGAAATATCTTGAGATAATATGTGATTTTTTTTATGCTCCAGGCAACAACTCTAATGTTGATAGAATTAATATACTAACAGACAAATATAACTTTAGACAGGATGCCTTCAGAATAATTTTAAAATTATTATTTTTATGAGACCAAATACTAACCTATAATCTTTTGTTTTAAAACTTAGTAATTAGTTTTTTGAAAGCTAAGGACAAATAACTAAACTAAGGATTGTTATTGATCAGTCAGCAATTTTGTACCACTTAAAGTAAAACATCTGCAGAATTGTAAAGCAGTCTTCTTGCGTTGTGTTAGATTATATTTTGGAAATCACAGCATATTTAACTGATACTACATTAGGTCCATTAATTACTTCATTGTCTTTTGTTTTTTCTTCTTCTAGTGAAACAGAAAAATCTGGTACTGTCCCAATAGCCAAGCCAAGTGAAACCGAGCAGCCTGAAACTGACTGTGATGTCGGTGGTGAGGCCCTTGAGGCTGAGGCACCAGTTGACCAGTCTTCCTTTGTCAGTCCGCCTGAGAGGTGGGTGCGAGCAGCTCAGCTGTGAGTCCTCAGGAGGGAGGCCTCTGTCGTGATAGCCGAGTCATGTGGGAACCGACTTGGGTGCATATTTATTTCTGCCATATGATTGAAAGAAAGCGGATCTCTCTGTGTTCTGTGAACAATTATAGCAATTTAGATTATATAAAATTTTGTTATCCAGCTAACTTGTTAATAATTCTTTTGGTTTCAAATAGCCTTGTTGGCCAGCATATAGAAAATGTATCATCTTCACATGGCAAAGGGAAGATAACAAAATCAGAATTTGAATCAAAAGTTTCAGCAAGTGAACAGGGTGGTAACGATCCGAAATCTCCATTGAATGCTTCAGATAATTTAAAAAATGAGGTTCGTATATGACTCACACTGTCTCCTATTTTATTATATTATACGTATTTGTTATTGGCTAATCTCATAGTAATTTGCTAACCATATTTGTTATAAAATTAGGGAGGTTGAGTAGTTAATGACTTGTGTAATTGACATGAGCTGTGCCCCCTGAGAGAAAGTGGTACTTCGTGGTACTATTTCCAATTTAGTGGAGTTTTGATTCTGAGTTTTGAGGGTTTTTTTTGTTTGAGACAGCGTCTCACTGTGTTGCTGAGGCTGGTCTCAAACTTACGATCCTTCTGCTACAGATCCCCAAGCAGTTGGGATTACAGTTGTACACCACCACGCTGCGATCCTCCTGTCTCAGCCTTCCAAATACTGAAATTACAAGCATGCACCACCACACCCAGTTTGATATTTCTTATAAAGGAGTTCAGCATTTCATAATCCAGCATCTTAAAGAACTAATTTTAATTTTCCCAGTGAAACAAAATCAAGTGTGTGTTAAAGTTCAGTTGTCAAATATCACATCTATAAATAAAGCTAGACAAATATTAAAACATCTCCTTTGGAGCTATTTAAATGTCCAATGTAAAATTGAAGCATGGCCGCCAGCTTTGTCCTAAATTTGCTTGTTCTCCTTAACTATTAGACTGAAACTGCTCTTCATTACCTAAGAGACTTAGACTGATAGTCAAATGAATGCAGTTTTAATTAACTGTATTAATTACCTCCTAAATAAATTATTATCACAAAAAATGTCAGATAATTATGAGTAATATTTAGTACTTTTATGTAGTATCCAATTCAGGATGACTCTGCCCAGTTAAAATTCGTACAAATAGAGTTTGCTTTTTAGAGACAGGAAGGTCTTTGCTCTATTCTTGTTACTTCAAGAATGTATAAGACTTTGCCGATACTTGTCATACAGAATGCTTTTACAGAGTGATTTTATGTGTTGTTGAGTGCTCTTATTTGTTGCTAAAAAAGTAGTAGTGATACTTTGTGGTTCAGAAGGTGGTGTTCTTATTTTGTGCTGCAAGTTTTTGTTTTGTTTTGTTTTGCTTTGTTTTTTGCAGTACTGGGGATTGAACTCAGGGGCATTCTACCTCCGAGCTACACCCCCAGCCCTATTTTTTATTCTTTATTTGGAAACTGAGTCTCACTAAGTTGTGGAGTGCCTCACTAGGTAGCTGAGGCTGGCCGCGAACCCGGATCATCCGGTCTCAGCCTCCCGAATGCTGGGATTACAAGTGTGCGCCACCACGCCTGGTCTGCTGCAAGTTTTGTATTTGAGCTTAGCATTTAATTTTTAAAAATAAATTAGTGATAATATTATCTCTTCTCCCCCCCTCCCCCGCCCCCCGTTTCTTTTCTTTTTGGTACTGGGATTGAACCCAGGGACATTCTACTTCCAAGCTATACTCCCAGCCCTTTAAATTTTTATTTTGAGATAGGGCCTAAGTTGCTGAAGCTGGCCTTGAACCAGGGATACTCCTGTGTCAGCCTCCTTAATACTGGGATTACAGTCCTGTGCTACTGTGCCCAGGATTATTTGTTTTTCAGTCTTTGTTTTCTGCATTTTTTTAAAAAAGTAGCCACATACTTGATTTAGTAAGCTAGATTGTTCTGTGAAACACTACAAGATGGAAATTGTATGGGGACCAAATTGCTAAGTATTCCTAAAGGGAGGTTTGGGAATGATTCTATTTCCTTTTAAGAAAAAAAGAAATTTATAGTTCCAGAAAGTATAAGTGTTTCATATTAGTGTCTAAAAGTATGCCCTAATATACAAATATAAGCTAAATAAGATTTGTGCTATTTACCAGTTAGTTCTATAAACAGACTTTGTTCACATCTCAAGACACTGTTAATAAACACAGTAAGCATTATCTTAGAAGTATTGAAATGATTAAATAATGAATAAAGTCAGCTTAAAGTCAGCTTAAGAATAAATAGATTGTATGTTTTCCCCTGGTTATAATCTGTCCTCTTCTTTTAAGATATAACTACTATTTTGAATTTGTTGTTTTCAAATTTAATTTTAGAGCTTTTCAAAAAACCATGACCAGTACATACTATTATTTGGCATATTTTTAAACAGTATAGAAGGTCATCATTTGTGCCCTAAGTAGCATTTTATACAGCATTGTTTTTGAGGTTCATCCATTTATTATTTTCACTGTTTTGGTAGCTACTCTACTATGATTTATCCATTCTTCAATTAATGTATATTTAGGTTCTTCCTGATTGTTTCGATATTAAAACAATGCTACAGTGAGCAGTCTTATGAATATTTTTGTAGGCACATGTGTGTGTTTTTACTGTATTTACACACAGGAGTAGAAATAGTGTATATGCATGTCTTTCTCATTACTAAATTTTAAAATCCCTTCAGCAGTCTGGTAGATTTCTTGTGAAACAGTTGAATACTACACATTGTCATACTTTAACCTCCATCAGATTGGTATAATTTATATGGCAGCTCTGATTTCCACTTGCATTCCATGGTTATTATTGAGAGCATATTATCTTTTTGCTGAATTTGTTTTTATTTCCTTCCCTCCTTATTAATTTCTAAGCATTCTTTAAAGTTGGCAATAATCCTTTTTTGGCTAAATGTGTTGCAAATACATCTCATTTGTGGCTTATTATTTTCCTATAGTTTATGGTCTTTTGATTTATTTAAGTTTTAAATTTTAATCTAGTCAGTTATATCAGCTTTTTTAAAAAAATGCATTCCGCATTTTGTTACATCCTTTTACTAGCCTAAGTGATAGATTTTTTTTTTAAAGGTTGAGTCTTATTTTTTTAATGTTTATTTTTAAATCTACCTTAAGATTTTTGTGTACATGGTACTTCTTGTTAAGGATTTTGTGGAAACAGTATACCACATCTAAAATTAGTGAGTTTTCATTAATGAGTGTATTAACTTAGATTTTAAAGTAGGTGCAATACTAGTACAAGGTTTATTAATTTCTGCAGTTTGTATATGAGTAATTATTTGCTTATGTATATAATACTGATTTTGCTTTGTTTTTAAAATAGCCACGCTTATATCACTAACATCTTGTGGTACTTAGATAGAAATGGTTACAATTCTTTCAAGAGAAATTCAACTTTTAAATAAACAAAACCTTATTTTACTATTTATTATGAAACGAGACTCTCACTTGACAGAAACATTTGTATTTACTTTTATTAATCTGTATTCTTGGAAATTGAAGCCTATTTTTTCGATTTCTTTTAGAGTTCTGATTATACAAAACCAGGAGAAACTGAGCCTACAACTGTAGCAAATCCCAAAGACCCAGAAGATATACCAACATTTGATGAGTGGAAGAAGAAAGTGATGGAAGTAGAAAAAGAAAAGAGTAAGGAAGCACTGGGATTCTTTTATTAACTTTTTTTTTATTTAAAGGGGAGTGATTTGAATATACTTACCTCTTTAATTGGCAAAATTAAAGTTGAAAATACTTCAGAGGAGAAATTTATGAAGTTGCTGCTGATTATCATATGTCATTTACTTTTGTGTAATTATATACAGTTTAATCTTCATTAAAATTCATTCTGGTAAGTTAGTAACTAAGAATAAAATAAGATTTAAAAAAGCAAAGCAGTGATTTTGATCTCAGTTTACAAGAGGAAAATTGGGATAGGGAAAAATCTGAGTCAGAAAGCTTCAAATTGTTTATGTATTCAAACCAAAGGGTTATTATTTTTTGTTTTTGCTTTTGTACATTAAGTCTCAGAGTTAAGAAGACTTAATGTTGGGGTTACAGATAAAAAGATGTCTTCATCCTTAATACAATAAAGTATATATACCAAAGCTTTTATTCTCATGGACAGGTTTCATTTTCAGAGTTGTTTTGTTAAAAGTTAAGTAATATATGGATTTTGTAATTAATTTATTTACTTGGTATATTTTAAAGCTATTGGGATGAGGTATTTTGAATTTCTTACGTATTTTTAAAATACTCTCTTAAGCACTAAAACCTGTTGCTTTTGCAATCGTTGTATTGCTGGGGGTATTTTCAGTCATAATCATCATACGTATGTTTATAATAAGGTTTGTCTGTAGGTCATTCATTGCATCCATCTTCTAATGGAGGTCCACATGCCACCAAAAAGGTCCAGAAAAATCGAAATAATTATGCTTCAGTAGAATGTGGTGCCAAGATTTTGGCAGCTAATCCAGAAGCCAAGGTACTTAATGTTTAATTTTCTTTTTTATAGATATAGGAAACTAGTGACTTTATTAAATATAGACATGACATACTGAGGACAGTATATTAATGTGAACAATTTTTCTAATTCACTAATAAATTCAGAATTATATCTTTCAAGACATTATATTGTCTTGAATTCTTGATTATATTACTTGATATGTTATACCCTATATTTTAACTTTTAAAACTTGTATGAAATTTTAAAAAGAAATAGCTAATAGGAAATTATTTTTTCTTTATAGTAATAGGCATTGGATTTTAAATGGGTTGTTTTAAGATAATTATATATAGCCTTACCTAATAAATTTTAGCCACTTCTTTGCTTTTTATCCTCAAATGAGTGTTATTTCAGTCTTCAGTATATTTTAAGATGTAAAAATATAGAAACCCTAGAACCCTTTAGAATTGAAATAAACATTTGTTACTATTTTTTAATACATTGCCTTTTCTTTTTTCGAAATAGAGCACATCAGCTATTCTTATAGAGAATATGGACCTCTATATGTTGAATCCTTGCAGCACTAAAATTTGGTGAGCAATATAAAATTTTTAAAATACATTATATAATGTGCTTTTATGTCAGATTAGATTGCTTTACTCATATAATAATTTAATAAGTGTTATAACTGATCAGTGCTGATACCATGCAAAGTTGAGGACAAAATACCTTTCCTTTTAAGGAGGGACAAAAAAAGCAAACAATGACAGGCTTGTTAAACATTAAGAAGTGATGTAAAAAGCATTGCTGATAGGTTATTATAGAAAGAGAGAAGATGTGTAACTGCCAGAGTGCTTCCTGGAAGAGAGAATTCCCGAGCTGAATCTTGAAGGATCCATAGGCCATGACAGATGAGGGCGTCACAGTGCTTTATAGATAGCATATTTCTTCTGAGCAGCTATAAATAGAAGCAACCTGAAAAAGGTTCTTTTAGGTAGGAAAAGAATGAAGGTGTACAGTTAAGAGTAGTGACAGAAGATGGGGCCGGAGCCTTAGCTATAACCAGACCATCCGATGCTGAGCATACCCAATTTAACAGGTTTTGAACTTTACCTTAAAGACCATGGAAGGTAGCATTTATTTTGAGTAAGTGACGTCATCTCATTGGCATTTAAAGGTTTGTCCTCAAATGATGGCCTACAGCAGAATGCAATTGAAAGCAGAGAAACCAGTTAGGCGTCTGCTGTTAATAGCTAGGTGAGAAAGTAGGGCTCTAACTAAAGCCTTGGCAGTTTAGATACAGAGGAGACAGAAGTATAGCTGAAAGATCTTTATAGTTGCCAAAATTGACAACTCCTGGTTAGTAATGGAATACGAAGGAGAAAGACCTTATAGGAAGTCTTTTTTTCTTAGGCAGTTTGTTCTATATATGGAATTTGAGGAAATTTAAAATCAAAGTATTTTGCTGATTTTGCTTTTACTTGTAATAGCTTCTGTAGTTAGTGACAACTCAGTTTTTATTTATTTATTTATTTTTGTGGTGCTGGGGATTGAATCCAGGGACATTCTGAGTTATACCCCAGCCATTTTTTATTTTATTTTGAAACATGGTCTTGCTGAGTTGCTGAGGCTAGCTTCAAACCTGCAATCCTCCTGTCTCAGCCTCTAAAGTACTAGGATTACAGGCATGTGCCATGGCACTGGGCTATTTATATTCTTGATGATTGCCATTCTAACTCAATTTAAGTGGAATCTCAGTGTAGTTTTGTTTTCTAGTGATGTTGAACATTTTCTCATATATTTATTTTCCACTTGTATTCTTTTGAGATGCATCTGTTCAGTTCTTTGGCCCATTGTTTTTTTTTTTTTTTAACTGTTAAGCTTTTCAAGTTCTTTATAAGTTGGTTTTTTATCCAGCTACTTTGCTGAATTTGTTTTATCGGCTCTAGAAATTTTCTGGTTAAGTTCTTTGGGTCTTCTAAGTATAGGATCATATCATCTGCAAATAGAGATAATTTCACTTCTTTTCCTATTTGTATCCCTTTAATTTTCTTCTCTTGCTTTATTGCTCTGGCTAGAATTTCAAGTACTGTATTGAACATTGAATAGCTAAAGGACATTTGACACTTAGAGGTAAACTAACACAGATTACTCTAGATTTCTCAACCCCAAAGTGAACAACAAACATACTACTTATAGTATTTTTTGAAATACATATTATGTTTTTAGAGTTTTATTCTTTTGAGTAAAGTAATAGGTGAATGGTTTGTGTGTGAAAATACATATGCATTTAATATATATGTGAAAAATGTATAAAGGTTATATATAAGCTGTAGATTAAGATTTCCAACCTATTTTAATGCACCTGTGTCAATTCCATTAAAATATGCTCAGAATTCCTTTATCAGCTTGTACCTAACAAAGATATATGATTATAATGCACCAATTAAAAAAATAAAAAAAATTCTCAGAATTGAATACTTGGAACTTAATGGCTTAAAAGTTTAAGACTATTGCTAAATCAAAGGTTTTGATACTTTTCAGAAAATATGTGTCAGACTATCATTTAGTTAGTTTACACCATCATTGGTTATTCTTAGTAAAGGCATTCTTTCTACAAGAATATGCTTTGATATTAAAACACACACACACACAACTTAACATTATGATGGGGAAAAATCAGTATCTTGTTTTACTTACATTTTCCCCCCACTAACAGTATACACTTGGTAAAAGGCATTCCCTATGGATAACATGTTTTACAAATTCTCCTCCTTTATTACTGTCTAATTTTATGTAATATTTATGTTATGTTTAATATGAACTAGTATTTTGACTGGTTTAAATAACTGTCTTTTGTTCTTTTTGAAGGTTTGTTATTGAACTTTGTGAACCAATTCAAGTAAAGCAGTTTGATATTGCAAACTATGAATTATTTTCTTCTACTCCTAAAGACTTTCTGGTTTCTATCAGTGACAGGTAAATTCTAAAGCTGATTCTATAGGGTCTGTGTTGGATCTTTAAAATAGAAAATTTTAAGTGGGTCACTCATTTGACTTAAATCATTTTATTTTTTAATATCAGTTTGTAATAAGAGTTGTGTTATAGGCTCTTGTTAAGCACATTTCATTCATTAGTTCATAATACTTAAAACATCACAGCCAGATGATCTTATTCCCTTGTAAGGCGAGGAAACAGACAAGCAGAGGTTAAATAGCTGGCCCAGGTCACAGGAGTTGTTAATAGGAAAACCCAGGACTCAGACCTAGAACTTGTTACTTCATAGCCTTCTTTTAATCATTGTGTTCTATCACTTCCAGCCATTTCTTTTAAAGCTATTAGAAAGTACAAATGTTTTGTTTTATAGTATGAGCGCTATTTTTGGTAAAATACAGTTTTAATTAAGCCGCCCCCGTTTTTCATGGTGCTGGGGTTGAACTCAAAGCCTTGCACGTTGTAGGCACTCCACCTCTGAGGTATGTCCCCAGGCCCTTTCATTTTTTTTATTTCTTTGAGATAGAATCTCACTATGTTATCCAGGCTGACCTCAAACTTTTGATCCTCCTGTCTCAGCCTCCAAGTAGCTGGGATTGCAGGCATGCACCATTACACCTAGCTAAAATATTTTTTGTATTTGCATGATTATGAAAGAAATAAACATATTGTAGGAATTTGGAAAAGATCTGTATTCCTAACAATCAATGATAACTGTTGTTAGCATTTTAATAAGTTACTTTGTCTTTTCAATGCATTTATATTTTTCTAAAATATATCTACTTCTCAGATTTGAGGATGTTGTTCATCTTTTAAACTTTCTATAAGTACATTCTAGTGTCCATAAAATGTCATGCAGGATGCTCTTATTTAACTATTCTCCTATCATTGGTCATCAAGGGTTTCCCGCCGTGTTTCCTCCCTCACTCACACTCAGCATTTTCCATATACAGTTCTTGAAATCAGTTCTCAAAACCTTTGAGAATTCTGTCTACTCTTCCCCTACTAACTTTGCTCGTAACGCTTCCTGTTCTCCAAGCTGTAGTCCCCTTACATGTCAGAGGACATTTCAGTTCTGACAAAGCGTTTTATTTTTAAGTATGAGAAGAGAGAGCTCATTATTTTGAGTTAAGTGCAAACAAAAAAATAGATTTAGGCTTTTTGTATCAAATTTTCTTTTAATGGAATTAGCTGTGTAAGATATGTGAAATTCAAATATGAT
>PVLC010030619.1:0-19469 GCA_004027655.1 Graphiurus murinus
ACGTGACCACCTGTTGCAGCTGGATGGTGAATTTGTGGGGGTACTTTGGATGATTTTGTTTACTTTTGTGTTTGTATTTCTTTGCAATAAGAAAGCTTTTTTTAAAAAATGCAGCTGGGCATGGTGGCACACACCTGTGATCCCAGTACTTGGGAGACTCTTGAGACAGGAAGATCACAGGTTCAAGGACAGCCTCAGCAACCTAATGAAACCCTATTTCAACAAAACAAAAGTTTTTAAAAATCTGGAGATGTAGCTCGAAGGCAGAATGCTCCTGGGTTCAATCCCCAGTACCAAAATATAATGAAATAAAATAAAAATTAAAAATTCACAGTCGGGCGTGGTGGCGCACGCTTGTAATCCCAGTACTTGGGAGACTGAGACAGGAGGATCCAGGTTTGCAGCCAGCCTCAGCTACCTAGTAAGGCCCTCCGAAACTTAGTGAGACCCTGTTTCCAAATAAAGAATAAAAAATAGGACTGGGGGTGTAACTTGGAGATAGAATGCCCCTGAGTTCAATCCCCAGTACCAAAATATAATGAAATGGAATAAAAATCAAAAATTCACAGTCAGGCGTGGTGGTGCACACTTGTAATCCCAGCATTTGGGAGGCTGAGACTGGAGGATCCGGGTTTGCGGCCAGCCGCAGCTATTTAGTGAGACACTCCGCAACTTAGTGAGACCCTGTTTCCAAATAAAGAATAAAAAATAGAGCTGGGGTGTAGCTTGGAGGTATAATGCTCCTGAGTTCAATCCCCAGTACTGAAAAAAAAAAATTGCATACAGAGTTTGAAGGTGGGATGAGTTAAAGCCAATGTTGTATGGTTGCTCTTATTTTATGTGTGGCCAAATATTCCCCTTAAACATTGCTTAAATGACACACTTAAAATATAAAATAAATATATTTTAAATATAAAATATAAAATTTCATTTTTGTAAGATAGTTTTACTGAGATAAAATTCACCAACATAAACCTTACTCATTTTAAGTGTACAATTCAATAATTTTAGGACATTCATAGAGTTGTACACCCATCGCTATAATTCAGTTTTAGAATATTTTCATCATGGAAAAAGATCTCTCCTTCCTATTCCCAGTCAATTCCTAGTTCCCAACTCGAGCTTCAGGCAACAACTCATGTAGCATCTGTCTGCACAGATTGGAATTATCTGGATATTTTAAATAATTTGGATCATACAGTGTGTGAATTTTGCATCAGGCTTTCATTTAGCTTAATATTTTCAGTTTGCAACATGCACAAATTGTTTGCTTTTTTAGTGCTGAATAGTATTTCACTGTAGGAATATTCAGTGCTTTGTTTATACACTCACTAGATGGTGGGCATTAGGGTTGTTTTCTCTTTTCGGTTATTATAAACAATTCTTCTATAAACCTTTCCATACACATTTTGAATGAACATGTGCTTTCATTTGTGTAAGGTAGATACCTGTGGGTGGAATTTGGGAGACTTACGGTAAATCGAAGTTGAACATTTTAAGTAATTGGCAAACGGTTTCCTAAATTAGCTGCGTTATTTTACATTTCATCAATAATGTAAGGTTGATTATTGCTTGTTTTTTACTGTAGCCATTCAAGGGAGTGTGAAGTAACAGCTTATTGTGCTTTTTAAAATTTAAATGTATTTTTCACTGATACTGAAAAACCATAAAAATCGTATACATTAATGAGATGCCACGTGATGTTTTATACATGCATACATTGTATAATGTTTAAATGAAGTCAAACATATCTATCTCATCAAAAACCGGTCATTTCTGTATGGTGAAAACATTCAAAATCCTTTCTTTGACAGTACTCCAGAGGCTGAGACAGGAGGATCGCAGGTTTGAAGCTAGCATCAGCAACTTAGCAAGACTCTGTTTCAAATTAACTAATCAAAAGGGCTGGGGTTATATCTTGGGTTCAATCATCAGCATCACAAAAGGAAAAAAATATTTTTAAAAAACTCTTTCTTTAGCCAGGCGTGGTGGCACACGTTTGTAATCCCAGCACTTGGGAGTCTGAGGCCGGAGGATCCAGGTTCATGACCAGCCTCAGCTACCTAGTGAGGCACTCTGCAACCTACTGAGACCCTGTTTCAAAATAAAGAATAAAAAGTAGGGCTGGGGTTATAGCTCAGAGGTAGGATGCCCCTGAGTATAATCCCCAGTACTGGAAAAAAAATATTCTTTCTTTGAGCATTTTGAAACATGCAGTATATTATCATTATCTGCAGTCACTCTACAACAGCACACCAGCACTTCTTGTTCCTATATCACCATGGCTTAGTACCTACTGATTAACCTTTCCTATGCCTCCTCTAGAGTCCCCAGCCTTGGGGACCATCAGTCCAGTCTCAACTCACACAAGATCAGCTTGCGTCTACCTTATGTAAGAGGGGGATCAGGAGGTGCTTGTGGTTATGGCCTGGTTTATTTCACTTACACAATGACTTCCGGCTCCATCCAAGTTATCACAAACGACAGGATTTTATTCTATTTCATGGCTGGGTAATATTCCACTGTGCGTGCGTGCGTACATACATACATACATACATACATACATACCCTTTTTTCTTTATCACTCAGCGATTGATGGACACTTAGGGTTTTTTTCTATTTCTTGACTATTGTGATAATAAAAACAGTGTGTAGCTGCTTTTCAACACACTTATTTAACTCCACTAGATGTGTACCCAGTAGTGGGATTGGTGGGCCCCCTGGTAATTCTATTCTTAGTTTTTCAAGGAACCCCAGGCTGTTTGCCATATCGATGTATACTAAGCTACACTCTCACCCACACTGTGCTAGGTTTCTCTTTTCTCCGAATCATCAACACTCCACCTCTCTCCTTTTTTGATAATAGCTAGTCTAACAGTTACAAGGTGATATCTCATTGACCGAGTAGCTACCGATATAGAACATCTTTTCAAGCATTTAATAGTCATTTGTATATCTTCTTTAGTGCTCTATCTATTCAAATATTTGGTCCATTTTCTTCTTTGAGTTGTTTCTTATGATTATAGAGATGTAAAGATTCTTTCTTTTTTTTTTGGATACAAGCACTTCATCAAAAATATGTCTTTGTTGGATACAAGTCCTTTGTGAAATAAGTCTTCTCAGTTAGTAGAATCTCATTTCATTTCCTTAATGGTGCTTTGAAAGTACAAAAGTTATTAATTTTTATAAAGTTTAGTATATCAGTTTTTGTCTCATATTTTGGTATTATGTCTAAGAACTCTGCCAGACCCAAGGGCACAAAGATTTTTTTTCCCTATCTTTTTTTTTTTCACTCGGCTCTATGATCCATTTTTTTTGTTAATTTATGTTGGTTATATGATATAAGACTTTGATTTCTGTTTTTTTGATATGGGTATCCAATTATTCCATCCATTTGTTTAAAAAAGTCATTAAAATTATGCAGTACTATCTTAAGGAGCATATTTGAACATTTTATATCAATAGTTAGTCTTAGCTGGAATAAAAACATTTTTATTAGGTCATTTTTTGACTAGCATGGCGAGTGGGTACATTTTGTTTCCTGAGATTGCGGGTTTGTCTTACAAGATCGTCAGGGGTACAAATTGGTGTGTCGGACCTTGGCACCCCTGCCCCAGGGTGACACCTCTGTGTTACTGTCACCATTCTTAAATTCTATTGCCTACTCTGAGCACTATGACAGGTTTTGCAGCGATCTTGTCAGGTTATTTTGTAATATCTCCCGTCAATCTCTAAAAAGTGAAGCATTACTTGGTCATAAAGAGGAATGGACCCCTGTCATTTGCAGTGAATGAATGGACCTGGAGGACATTACGTTAAGTGAAATAAGCCAGTATCTCCCATGCCCTCTCATATATGGAAATTAAAAACAAACAATCAAACAAAGAAAAACAACCCAAATGTAGAAGAGTAATTACTAGAGGTTGGGAAAGGGGCAGATAGATAAAATGAAAGATGGATCTGATTAAGGCACACTTTATGCATGTATTGAAATATCACACTGAAGCCTACTAATCTGTATAATACACCATAATCACAAATTAAACGATTAAAGTGCAAAAATACGTTTGAAATGAATGAATAAAACACTTTCAAACTCAGAACCTATGTTAATACCCTTTTCCTTGCGCAATGGATTTCACAAATGTTGAACGACTCTCTACAACCCTTGTTCTTTTGAAAGGGGAAGCCTGACATTCCTGGTGAGGAGAAGGCAGCTCCCCTCTTGGCTGAGCCAACAGCTCTTGCTGAAGCATGCTGATTCCAGACATTTTAGTTATTTAGTAGAAGACTACGGGCAGAACTTTCTGGACAGTCTTCAACCTTTTGTAGATTTGGAACAGAAAGAATCTGTATGGCTAGGGCATCCGTGTGTGTTCTATTGAACCTGAAAGATCTTTATCGACAGCACGATGTGCAGGACTGAAATTACTCATGATGCCCTAGGATTCGAATTCACTCCTTGAACTCCTCCCTTGTGGCCTCTAAGGGTTTTTTTTTCTTTTCTTCTGCAGACCCAGCGAACTCAGCCCCATCTATCCTGGACGGGTTCGACCAACGCAAGGCCATGGCGGGGCAGCGAGTGGAGCTGCCTTGCAAAGCCCTCGGGCACCCTGAGCCAGATTACCGCTGGCTAAAGGACAACATGCCCCTAGAACTTTCTGGGAGGTTCCAGAAGACCATGACTGGGCTGCTCATTGAGAATCCACGCCCTTCAGACTCAGGCAGCTACGTGTGTGAAGTGTCCAACCGATACGGAACTGCTAAGGTGATAGGCCGCCTGTACGTGAAACGTAAGTTGGACGGTAACCGGAGAGGGTGGCGCTGGCCGCCATCCCCCTGCTCTGTGGTCTGGTTCTTCTCCGGCCTTCCTTCCTAGCCTCCCATCTATCTTTCAGCAGCCCCGCTGAGGGGCAGCAGTAGCCCAGCTTTGCAGATGAGGAAATGAATCCTCAGATGAATGAATTGCTCCCAGTTAGACAGCAGGGGATTTGAACCTCCCCCCCCCCCCCTCAAGTGCATAGGCCTGGGGATTTCCAGTAAGCCCCAGAACTGTTGCGTTTCCTAACCAACCTTTCCCTAGCTGTTGAGTTCAGAATGGTCAGCCTCTCTGAAAATAGACAGGGGAGAAGGCATGTCATTCTTTCCGCCCATTTGGTGGTCGCCAAAGAGGCTGCTCGTGGCCTGGATCCAGATGTTTCTCTGAATCGTCCAGATGTTGGCCTTGGGCTCGGGATCAGAGGTCCTATGGTCTTCATCGTCCACACTGTCCATCATGGGCTGGCTGGTGGCCCTGGCTACCTTGCGGACTGTGTTTGGGAGGGAACTGCTGAAGGCCGACACCCAGGACAAGGTCACAGGTGGCAGAGTCTGACCTCATTGCCCAGCCTCCATGTTACTCCTGCAGAAACTACATCCAAGGGAGTTACCCACGATCACATGGCCAGCATGGGGCAACAGAGCCCCGGCCAGACGGGATGTCTCTAACTTGCCAATAGCATGCCCCTTTTATTTTACTCACTTTTAATTTGAGGAGGTGAGCTCAACACACCTGAACCACGAGGGTCTCACACTGGAAAGGGAGGCATTTCTTGTCGTGTTTTGTTCCTGCCCCATCCCTCCCTGTGGAGCGGTCTCTTCAGTGTCACACGCAGTGATAGGTGCAGCCCAGGTAACTCATTAGCACAAAGCCCGCCTAAGAGAAGATGGTTCAATTAAATATCCAAATGACTCTCTGGAGCCAGCTGTGCAGCCCGATCCTGCAAGTGCCACTCTTGTACACTGAGGCTGGGTGTGGAACACTGTGTCACACTGACCAGCTCTAGTCTAAAGTTGGACCACGTTGGTAAAATGATGTATCAGACAGCCAGTGAAATTAGCCCCAAATTCTTCCCAATTATTCTCAGAGAATTTTTGTATTTAAACACCTTTCGTGGCTCCCTTTTGCCTATCAAATAAAGTTTATATCTAAGGATAATGTGAAAGGCAGCTCAAGAAAACTTGTCTGGTAATGTTCCCATTGCTTTGTTTTTTAAAAAAATTAAAACCCAACTCCTGCAGAACCCAGATTCATTCTGATCCCTGTATCAAACCCAGTGTGTACATGATTGCAAGGAACAGCAGTCCTGTTGCTCCCTCCACGAGAAAAATTGTTCTCTGCCTCTTAGGATCTCAAATCTCCCTTCGTTTCTAGTCCAATGAAAGCGCCACCCCCAAAGACTCAGCCTCTAGGCTCAGACTCTCGGAGTCTTACAGCACTCTCTCTTTCTAAAATCATTCCTCACTGTCTACATCTTAAGGGGGCTGGATTCTGACTTTCCCGGTTTCCATCAGTGCAGACCTCTGCCACATCCGCCGGCATTCTCAAACACTCCCTACGCTTCTCCCTCCCCGCCGGTCTCTCTCCTGGCTGCAGAAGGGCGCTGTTTCCTCCTTCCCGCCTCTGTTCCTTAGGCTGAAAGCATCCTCTTGGTTTCTAATTGCAAAGTCCTCTTCTCTTCCAGTTCTTTTCTTCTGATGCTTCTCTTGTTTTTATGGTTTCGAACTCCTCCCCTTTGAAAATCAACCCCGATCTGTATGTTTACCCTCAGCCTCCTGGCCCAGGAGTCAGGGTAGCTCCCGGTTTTCTGTCAGGCAGTGACTGGCATTTCAGAAGAACAGGGTAGAAAACCACACTGGAGTCTCCACTGTCTCTGCTTCCCAAATGACTCTTCTTAGCTGGGTGTGGTAGTACATGCCTATAGTACCAGTACTTGGGAGGCTCAGACAGGAGGATCACAGGTTCAAGGACAGTCTCAGCAACCTAGCAAAATCCTATTTTTTTTAAATTTATATATATATTTAAAATATATATATATATTTAAAAACTCAGTGGAATGTTTTGCTGTCATAAAATATATGCAATATTAGAGTTTAAAAAAATATTTAAATATTAAAATATTTTAAAAATATATATATTTTAAAATAATATATATATTATTTTAAAATATATATATGTTTAATATATATATATTTTAAATATAAAATATAAATATAAAATATTTAAAATATATATATATATTTAAAAACTCAGTGGAATATATATATAAACTCTAAACCATCTGGTACAAAGCAAAATCCTATTTTAAAAAATGTATAAAGGGCTTGGAGCAGTAGCTCAGAGGTAGAACACCCTGTGTTCAATCCCCAGCACCACAAAAACAATAGAAAACAAAAAACCCAAACCAAATGTCTCTTCCACATTAGAAGCATCTTCCTTTACCACCTTCTGAAGGCAAACTTTGTATCTCGTGTCTTCTTTAAGCCCTTCCCTCCCATGAGCAAGTCCTGCGGAGCCCTGTAGACTGCTGCTTACGGTGGTTCTTCTTAGCCATTTTCTGAGCCTCTGCCTGTCCATGATGGACTCTTAAATGCACCTCCCTTGACTTGGGTGATACCTACTTACTGAGCAGTTTCATCCACACCAGTACGTCCAACACAATATGATCAATCAATTGATCATAGATTTGACCAGGCACACATTGGCTCAACACACTTGAATGCCTTTGTTAATTCTCTCTAATTTTATTCTGAAACATCAAAGCCAGCTGGGCGTGCTGGCACACGCTTGTCATCCCTGTACTTGGGAGGCTGAGAATGGAGAAGCCAGGTTTGCAGCCAGCCTCAGCTACTTAGTGAGGTCCTCTGCAACTTAGTGAGACCCTGTTTCAAAATAAAGAATAAAAAATAGGGCTGCGGGTGTAGCTTGGAGGTAGAATGCCCCTGGGTTCAATCCCCAGTACTGCAACAAACAAACAAACAAACAAACCAAAAACATCAAGGCCCCTTAGAATCTTGTCTTGGACTCCTTTTGTGATTTTCTCATTCAAGTATCTCATGAATCAGAGCCCCTCTTGGGACATGCTTTCTTTCCCTTTCAGCGGGTCTGGCTCCTGGCCATCCTTGATTCTGAGGATTCTCCTGGTCTTTCTATCGATCATTCCCACACCTGTATGTCTCTATCCCCCCACACCCCCATCACTCTACTTGGTAACTATCATTCTTTTTCTATTTGTCTTGTCAACCTAGAATCCTGAGCTGCTTGGATCCAAAGACTGCATAGTATGGTGAGACCAAAAGTCAGAAACCAACAACTGGGAGGAAAACTATGTTTTTTTGTTTTGTTTTGCCATTTTTTCCTATTGAGTGGATTTGGTGACGTTACTTAATCTCTCTGAAGAACCAGTTGCTCTTCTGGAAAACAGAGATGATGACACAAAAGTTACAGAACTATGAGAAGACTGACTTAATAGATTGGAAATGCTTGGTAATTTTATGACACATGCTAGTTCCCAAATGTTATAAATCTTTGTTTCCTGTGTGAGTTTAACCCATCCTCAGCCCATAGCAGATGGCCCAGTAAATTCTTTCTACATTGACTAGGTTTGTTAAATTGAAAACAGGAATCCAAGGATTGGAGTTTCATCCCTATCCAAATCAGTCTTCTCTTACAGAAAAACGACTTGGGAGTCATACATCCTAATATCAACCTGTTTCAGGCAGCTGTGTGTTGTTGGCCCTGGTTAAGCACATGCAGAATACAACTGAGCAATGTCTGTGGGACAACTTACCAGGGAGAACCATCAGTGCAACTTCAAGACACGGCCAGTAGGATTGATGTGGTCGAATACTTACAACCCTTTCAGTAACCAACACATTGCATTTGTTCTTATCTGGATCTGTGGCTCCGACCCAGCTTCATCACACATACTCGCTGTGAAGACAGGTTTACTAACATCATTCCATTGGTTATATGCAGAAAAAAAAAACAAAAAGCTTAAAGTGTCTTCCCAAACAAAATGGTGTATTATGAGACAATATTAACCCAAGAGCAGTGTGCAGTAGGGTGTGGTGATACACTGGACACAACACAAGTCCCGTATGTATGTTTTTGAAGTGCTATCTGGTGATGTCTCTACCTTCCCTCTCTCTCTTGCCTAATCCTCCAGAGCCACTGAAAGCTACCATCAGTCCCCGGAAGGTTAAAAGCAGCGTGGGAAGCCAGGTGTCCTTGTCCTGCAGCGTGACAGGGACCGAGGACCAGGAACTGTCCTGGTACCGAAACGGCGAAATCCTCAACCCGGGCAAAAACGTGAGGATCACAGGGATCAACCACGAGAACCTCATCATGGATCACATGGTCAGGAGCGACGGCGGCGCCTACCAGTGCTTCGTGCGCCAGGACAAGCTGTCCGCCCAGGACTATGTGCACGTGGTCCTCGAAGGTCAGTGGGCTGCTCGGAGGGTGGACCTGAAACGAAGCCAGCCAGAGTGCTCAGAAAGGAGGATGGGGGCCAGCTGTGCTCCTCATAGGCAGTGTTCTGTCTCCCCCACCTCATGGCGCTACCCTGATTTTTCACACTAACCCAGCAAATCAGAGAGGCCGTTTTGGTGAGGAGGAAATCGTCTTAGGTTAGAAGTAGCCTAAGCTTTAGAAATACAAATATTGCCCAATTGTGCTCAAAATTGCTTGCCAAAATATAAACTTCAGCAACGTGAGACTAGCAGTTTTACTGAGCATCTGTTGTCCTCTAGGCCTGGGTGTTTCAATGATGCCTTGATTGGGGCGCTGTTTTATGTTTAGTAGCTTCTCTGCCCTCTACCCCCTAGGTGACAACCGCACCCGCTTTCCCAAGTTGTGGCCACCAAAAGCATCTTCTGAGCCAGGTGTGGTGGTGCACGCCTGTAATCCTAGTACTTGAGAGGCTGAGACAGGAGGATCACAGGTTCAAGGACAGCCTCAGCAAGTAGTGAGACTCCCAGCAACCTAGCAAGACTGTTTTGAAACCAAAAAAAATTTTAAAATGGCCCGAGAATGTAGCTCAAAGGTAGAATGCCCCTGGGTTCCATCTCCAGTACCACCCCCCCCACACACACACATACACAAATAAAAGTG
This sequence comes from Graphiurus murinus, assembly GCA_004027655.1. Taxonomy (NCBI): domain Eukaryota; kingdom Metazoa; phylum Chordata; class Mammalia; order Rodentia; family Gliridae; genus Graphiurus; species Graphiurus murinus. Next base: position 9,935 of record PVLC010030619.1, read on the forward strand.
TTTCTTGACATTACCAAATATCCCCTGAGGTGGGGGGGGGGGCTAGCCCACAGTTAAGAAGAACAACTTTAGAGACAAAGTTTGGATCAAATTTCAGCACAGTGCTTGGCAGGGTGAAAAATGGCATGTGATTGATACAGTTGTCTCTAATGAGGTCCAGCCATCCTCAGATGGGGGCAGGATTTGGGGAAGAATTGCTCTGCGGCATAATCAGACATTCAGAAGGTTTTCCTGTCTGCTTTTCCCGACTAGCTACTGCAAGCTGATCAGTCAGGGGAAAGAAGCTATGTCACATCACACTTAAGTAAGAAATATTTTTATCACCAGGTGATTGACTAGCTTCTATCCCTGTGTTTGTGTGTCTTTTGGAAATTGTGTCATTAGGTCTTGTTTAAAATCCATCTGTTATCAATCAATTTAAATAACGACATGATTTTTATATAGCCCAAAGGGAGAACGAGTAAGATCCTTTCATCTATGAAGCTGAGCTTAAATATGCCTTAATGCTAAGAGAATACTCCTGTTATTGCTTTTTTCACCTCGGCTAATGTTTAAGAAGCTGCAGGCTTAGCGATGAGATTCCTATTTTGATTCTGACGGCGAGGTTTTCAACGCGGAGATGAAACTAGCGGAAGGCAAGGCATCCGTCTTCAATGCCTGGCTCTGCGTTCCGCATGATAATTAAATGCAGAAATTGATCAATCTGCACAGAGCCAGGTCGCTAATGACGGTGCACTCCAGTCCTCCCGGACTCTCTATTTTTAGATTCTTTGTCGGGAAAGGAGAGATTACCTGTCGAGGCCTAGTTACCTCGGCAACCATCTCCTGTGACTGAGAAAACCTAAAGAGCATATTGATAATCCATGACGATGCTGAAAGGGTTCGGGTTATCAGAGATTTCAAAGACGCTCAGGCCTCACTGGGAAAATAAGACTGGCTTTCATCTCCAGAAAAGCCTGCCGCTTGAACAAAAACAGGGGCCAGGGCCCACACCGAGCACATGGGAAGAATTGCATGTCACACGTCAGTTCCCATTCAGGATGGGAAGCTTCATTTTATTTTTCTCTCTTCTGAGAGATGACAGCGCTCATGTAGCCAAAGAGAGCAGACGTGGAATGAGAAATGTGTATCTGGTACCTGTTGGAAAATTGTGTCTCACCAATATCCTCCAAGGAAGCTTTCCATCACTCCCACTGAAATGGCTACGGATTAAAGTAGCATGATTACATCTCCCAGTGCCACCAACCATACGTGACCACGAGGTGACGGATAATCTGAGTGTGTGTCCTAGGAGGCGGAGGAAACGGGAACCTAATAATTATACACTCAAGATAAAACTTGAACTTTCCGGTTGGTAAGTGGAATAAGGAAAAAGAGTAACGCAGGCTTGAGTTCTGGAAATGATGAAACAGCAGGTATCAGACGAATCCTCAAGCACATTAAAGTTATGAGCTTTGAGAGAACAAAACTGCACACACGTATACAATGGAGAAATACCAAGAGTAGCCAGAGAGCAGTGGACCCTTGGAACAAAACTACATGTATACACAAATACCAAGAGTGGGCAGAGAGGGCTTGACTCTTGGAAGAAAGGAAGAGGGGCCAGTGATGTCTGCAATCCACTCTTCTCCCGAGAACACTGCCCAGTACTTCGTGTTGTGCAGAAGGTAGGAGCTGGGGACCAGCGAAGGGTGGCATCTTGTGAGATTAGGTGAGAGAGGAGTTATGGGCTGCCAAAACACCTGCTCATTGGACAGCCAGGCAGAAGTTCCAGGAAAGAAGAACAGCAATAGAGAGTCTGCAATTCCTCAAGCGACCTCCTTGGAAAACTTGGTCGACAACTGAATTGAAGCTACATGGCCTCGTGTGTGTGCGTGTGTGTGTGTGTGTGTGTGTGTGTGTGTGTGTGTGTGTGTGTGTGTGTTGGGAAATCCAAGTGTAAAATTTATAAAAACTAGGTATTTAAAACAAAACAAAACAAACACCTAATACTTAAGCAGTTAATTAAAAAAACAAAGGCAAATACCAGCAACAGACCTAGAGAGGACCCAAATATTAGAAGTAGACAAGGACTTTGGTACTACTTAATACATGTTCAATAACCCAAAGAAAAATATGGAGATAATGAAGGAATATATGAAAAAAAACCAGCAGAAAAATAGAAACTATAAAAAGAACTCAATAGAAATGGAAAAAAAATTGTGCTTGCTTTGGTGAAACATTAGAAAAAGAAAAAGAAAATTTTAGTGGACTTGAAAATAGATTTGACTCTGGTTAGAATGGCCGTGCGGTCATCAAGAATATAAACAGTAAGTGCTGGCAAGGACGTGGATGGAAAGAATGCTTATATTCTGTTGGTGGGAGTGTAAATTGTTACAACCACAATGGAAAGCAATATGGAGAACCACCATATGATCTAGCTCTACCACTCTTTGATATCTTTCCAAAAGAATTAAAGTCAGAATACTATAGTGTTCCTCAGTAACACACACACACACACACACACACACACAAATACCATAATGTTACATGCATACTCCTATTTATAGCAACACAATTCACAATAGCCCAAATTATGGAACATATAACAAAAAAAAATCACACATTCTATTGTTAGATTTGTTTGAAGCTCAAGAATAAGCCACACGGGCACACGCTGATAGAAACCAGGACAACATTGGATGGGACTGATTGGCTGAAAGGATCACTGAGGGAACTTGGTGAAAGATGTTTAGGTCTTGATCATTTTGGTGGTGTAGATAGTTAACAAATATATGCAGGTGTATAATAAAATATATACAAATGTATATAGTAAACAGAACTCATCCATACACTTAAGGTCTATACATTGCACTAAATGTATACATTACACACACACACACACACATTGCACTATATGTATGCATTACACACACACACACACACACACACATACACATACACTAATATAACTTAAGGACTCTTTCCTAAATAGACAAAACCCCTAAAGTTTTCTGTTCTTACTGTAAAAGAAAATCAGCTTAGAGAAATTTACAACTAAAGCCATCCTACAAAAACCCCGGAATTAGGAGGACAAATGAAATAGCCTCATTGTTCACATACATTAGTGACCAATTATGTGGGAAGATTGACAGTCACAACATCTAACTCCTCTGTGAAACTAGTGCACAGCGTGGCGAGGCGGGTGTGCAGTGCACTAGACGCAAAGGCACAGTTTGCTCTTTCTTCTTTCCAGGGCCTGGTGCACATCAGGCAAGCGCTCTGCCACTGAGCCACGTCCCCCACCCTTTTTACTTCAGTCTGAGACAGGGTCTAGCTAAGTGCACAGGCTGCCTTCAAACTTGGAAGGCTGCCTCCGTTTCCCGAGTAGCTGGGATTACAGGTGTGGGCCGCCACACCCAGCTTCATTTTTCATCATCGATAGTAAAAGAAAAGCATTTTCGGACACTGCAATGTAGCGATGATGCAGCTGAGGAAGAAACACCTTTGCGGGCCTCCTCCAGAGTCTGAAGCATGAGTTGGAAGGAGCACGTGAAGATCCGGGACCAGGGCATGCAGCCAGGAGAGAGGGCTGCAGGAAGTGCCCTGGTATGGCTCTCACCATCACCAGAACTCTGAGAGCTGTCCAGCCGGCCCCAGAGCAAGCCTTGAGGTCTTGGGAGGATATGAGAAAGTTTGGAACTCATAATAGTTGTCTTTCTCTGATGGAATTACAAACAATCTTCAATGTAGTTTTTCTCCCTTTCTTTATCTATACTTTTCACTTTTGCAACTCTACCTATAAAGATGTGTGTGTGTGTGTGTATATATATATATATATATATATATATATATATATATGTACACACATATATATAACATTAATAATAAATAATAAAAACTAAATAACATATTATTCACTATCTTTCACTATGGGACCTGCCTTTTAACAGAGCACAGTATTTTTTTGTTAAAAAGGTTTAAACCAGCAAGGTTCATTACCAGTCTCAGAAATCCTGTTGCGTGTGATCTCAGTTATGTCAAAATGATCCACTTAGGCCGGGGAAAAGAAGTGTCTTCATATTGATTTGTTCTTTTGAGGCTGGGAGGTTAATGGATAAGGCTCGCTTCTGTTGATTTTCATACTTTTCCTTCAATCTGCACGTCTATTTTGTCTTTTAATGGGAAGACATATAAAGAAAAGAAGCATGTCTTTTAATAGGAAGACATATAAAAAAGAAACATGTTTACTACTATAAAATAAGCAGGAAATAGTCCAGATGTGTGATAGGAAAAAAAAGGAATATGAAAAACTGTTTTCTGTTAAATATTGGAAATTCCTATGGTCTCCGCTCTAAGATCAAGATTCTAGTTTTCCTGGGACAGTTCTGACTCATATCTCTGCTCTGACAATATTTAAGCAGTTACCTATTTCACTTTCAAGAATTTCCCATGCTGGATAATAAATTGTATGAACGCCCTACTCACAAGACTTTTAGATCTATTTAATACATGAGAAGGGTCAAACTTTATTTAGCTACTAGTCATTTTGAGAGATTGCTTGGACATTTAATCCAATTACCATTTGAAATAAAATCTATAAAATATTGCTCCTCATGAGAAAATGAGAGAGATCATTGATTCGTAGTAGTGGTTTTCATTCTTCTAAGCAATCTCCTAGGGGCTAGATCCCTAAATAACTCTAGGGACGTGGAAAGCTAAGTCACTATTTGGGTGCATGGGCTTCCTCTGGGTTTATTATGATTTTGGTGGTGAGGTACAGATTTTGAACTAGAGACTTCTTCAGAGCTACTGCTTTTGAGTGTGACGGTGTAGGCTGCCTCCTGGTTCCTCTTGTGAACATAATCAGGAAGTATAGACATGATTAAAGCTTGCTAATGCTAATGTTTGGGAAACAGAAAACCTATTCTGCTGGAATTTCCCTTTATGGAGAGAACCAGGCCTTTTGGGGTCCTGTTTTCCAAGGGCAGCACACTGAGCGAACACACCTGGCAGCCCTTTAACCGACTCGAATGTACTACTTCCTTCCGTAATTTGTTTTCCTGCAGATGGAACTCCCAAAATTATTTCTGCCTTTAGTGAGAAAGTGGTGAGTCCCGCGGAGCCTGTCTCCCTCATGTGCAACGTGAAGGGCACCCCCCTGCCCACCATCACGTGGACCCTGGACGACGACCCCATCCTCAAGGGCGGCGGGCACCGCATCAGCCAGATGATCACGTCCGAGGGGAACGTGGTCAGCTACCTGAACATCTCCAGCTCTCAGGTCCGGGACGGGGGCGTCTACCGCTGCACCGCCAACAACTCGGCCGGAGTCGTCCTCTACCAGGCTCGAATAAACGTAAGAGGTGCTTGTCAAATCAGCTCCTCAAAAACAAAAACAAAAACAAAAAACAAAAAACCACACATGGCTCACTGTAGAGGAGAAGGAGGTCCTTGCATGCCCTGAGCTGCCCTCTCCTGCTACTCGGAAATGGCGGGAGGGGGTTAACGCGGGAGTGGTGTTTGGGTTTTGTTAGGCAGCTTTTCCTCTTTCTTTCCTCTTCCACTTGCCGGCTCCGTCTGTCTTTCCTTTCCTGGTGTATGCTGTACATATCCCTTTCCTTCCCCTTTTTTCTCCTCCTTCACCTCATTCATGGTAAGCTTCCGTGTACATGGTATTTAGCTTACATCCATTCCATGACCCGGCATAACTTCCCTCTTCATTGTATACTTTTATAGAGAGCGAGAGTTAAATGATCACTACCCTCCAGCTTTTTCACCAAACAAAAGGAGCATGACTGTGCAGTGTAGGCTAGTTACTTTGCATTGGTTAATTCGACTTTTACCTTGTAATTACAAATATTGTCGTAGAGGTAGCTGGTCATGAGAGTATTTATCATTCATCTAATTCATTTGAAAGTCATAAGAGAAGAGAGAGAAAAAAAAATTACTTGTAGAAAATGCCAAATGCCTAAAATTGTTTTTAGCCCCAAACGAGCTTACGTGAAAATAAATCTACTGCTTATTACTCAAGGGAAAAAGTACCCATTTCCCCACACAAGATGTACCCTTAAATTATTTTCAAGAGTTTCTTTGTATCTCTCCAGGGCCTGCAAGCATTCGACCAATGAAAAATATCACAGCAATAGCAGGACGGGACACTTACATTCACTGTCGTGTGATTGGCTATCCATATTACTCCATCAAATGGTACAAGAACTCTAATCTGCTTCCTTTTAACCACCGCCAGGTGGCATTTGAGAACAATGGAACTCTAAAGCTCTCCGACGTGCAAAAGGAAGTGGACGAGGGCGAGTACACTTGCAATGTGTTGGTTCAGCCCCAGCTCTCGACCAGCCAGAGCGTCCACGTGACGGTGAAAGGTAACCCAGCTCCTTACCTAGCCCGATTCCACCACCTGGCCAACCAGGAAGAGGGGGGCCGCTAGGGACCTGGGTCTTGGGTAGGGAGGCTTGAGGGCTGAGTGATGGCGGGCGTGTCAGATCTTCTCTCTGCTCCTGCGTTGTTACAGAACCTGCAGTAAGCTGCTTTCTCTCCGTGGGAATCTGTGGTTTGTGAATTTCCCAGAGGATGTGCATTGCTACCGTTACCCAAAGACATCACTGGCCTGACTGTCTAGTTGTCTGTCAGATCATGTAAAAGCATGTATCTCGCTTTTCCTAAAGACCACTAAAAGGGAATTCTTTTAGAGCCCAACTGAAGAGAGTTTCTGTAGGGAACATGCACTTTAGACCAAGTTCTGGCTTGAGTAGCTAGAGGAAGGAACAGCCCAGCAGTGTAGCAGCCCCATGGTTCATTGGTTCATTGAAGGACTCCACAGAGTCTACCTGACAACTCTTTTGCACATCTTGGCATGGACTGTCAGGAATTTTCAGGGACTCCACCTGTCAGAATGATCTTTAGAGAGTCCGCAGCTCAGTTCCAGTCTCCTTAGCATCAATAAAATGACAAGTCCAAGGACACAGAGCTATGCAGTGACCCATGGGGGGACCATTTAGTCTATTCCCCAAATCACTTTCCTCAGCTGAATAATTATATGATGAAAGTGTTCCAGCTTTGTGAATAGTCTACATGAGATACACCATTAAGATGGTTCTAATTGCTCCAAAATTGTTATCAAAACTTTCTCCAAATCAGTATAAGCAACTTCCAGCCCTGTCTGCCCAAGTTATGCAAGATATCTTCCCAGGTGCCGATCACATTGTTTTTCAGTGCCCTGATGACAGATTTGCATAGACTTCCCATAGTTGTCCCAGCCTTCTTTCCCCTAAAAACTTTTTAGGAATAGCCACAAATACACACACAGATACAAAAGTTATATATATATATATATATATATATATATATATATATATATATATAGAGAGAGAGAGAGAGAGAGAGAGAGAGAGGTATGCATATGCATGTATACATACACACATATACACATATACAAATATAACATATATTATTTGTCATAGAACATGTTATATTGTTATATTAGATATTATATATTAGGAACACCTCCATTTAAATTTTTTTTTTGGGGGGAACTGGGGATTGAACTCAGGGGCATTCTACCTCCGAGCTATACCCCCAGCCCTATTTTTTATTCTTTATTTTGAAACTGAGTCTCACTAAGTTGCGGAGTGCCTCACTAGGTAGCTGAGGCTGGCCGCGAACCCAGATCCTCTGGTCTCAGCCTCCCGAATGCTGGGATTACAAGCGTGCGCCACCACGCCCGGCTTAAATATTTTTTAATCTTTCTCAAATTACTACAAATTTTAAGAAGTTTCTTAAATAATTATAAATTATTGCATAAACCATACTGGTAATAGTGGCATAGTAGTTCATCTTGGGGTTGTGTTTATTTCTTTAACCATCACGGATGGAACACCTACTCCATGCTGGCCTCCAGCTCTGACCACTGGGGTCTACAGTGACAGTGAAGATGGACAGGGCCCTTTCCATCCTGGAGCTGTCCTTTCAGCCAGGAGAGACAAAGAATAAACCAACCAGAAGACACCTGATAGTACTCAATACCATTGAGAATTAAGACAATGCAGGATCTGTAAGGTGAGCTGCAATGAAGAATCAGAAGCCATATCCATGAACATTGTACACCTTGCTCTCGTAATTCCTCCGTCTAACATGACTTTGGAGGATTGTCTTGCCCACTCATGATTCTGCAACACGATAGGCTAATCATTTGGAAATCATTGGCTCATGGAGTTATAAACACAAGTTATCAAACAATAGCAAAATATCACATTTGTTACTATCATCGTGATCTTATCAGAAAAGCCATCAAACATTAATACCTGATCAAACTCTTGGTGGAAGATATAAATTTCCTAAAATTCCATTTTGTGCTTGCAAGTTTGAATTTTATTACTTGCCACAAACATGGTCAACTGTGATCCCCAAAGTGAAAAATTCGTTTTTCTCTCTTTCAAGAAAATGTCTGCCACGTACACAGGCAGGTCAACATAACTATAGATTTTAGGTAGCCATTCTTCAAAGAGAAAACAATGCAATGGTATTGCACAAAGAAAGTGACTTGTGGGCTTGCAGCTCAAACAGGCACACAATGCTTTTCTTCCAGATAGTCTTCTTTGGCCACAACCAGCAGAGTACTCCCTCTACTCTCTCTGTCCTATTCCATAGAATATTAAAAACAACATGAACTCAAAGGTTCAAGATTTCATAAAATTACTTTTTGTAGTGTTTCAAGTCTCCTTAAGTGAAACTGACTTAAGCCAAAAACATAACAAACATAACCCCTCCAGTCTGGGATGGTAGACAGTGCAATGACAAGTGGTACGTTTTGGTGCCTCTGCCAGGATTCGTGCTCACGAACCCAGCAGTGTCATTCTCTTAGGCTCACAGTGCAAATGTCCACGCAGCATGGCAAGCAAGTGGCCTCTCAGCATCGTAATGAAAATCATTTTCTTCTTGCAAACCCCCTACCACAGCTCAGGGATCCCCAGAGAGCTGCAAGCTACATTTTGAGAATATCTAATCCAGGGCTAAAAAACATAGCTGATTTATAATGCTTGAGTATCCCCTGTGTGTGATGTGTTAAATGGACTTCTTTATGCATTGGCCTTTGTTGGCTTTTAAGATTCTGTCAAGAAAAGTTACCAGATGTATTTTATTAGGTAAGTGGGTAGAGATGCTTTAATGGTAATGTTTACAACATGTAAATTCAAACAAAAGCCATTTGAATCATTACTGTTTATTCTTAAAATTTGCCAGGCCAGCATAAATGAGTATATTTCTCTTGATTCCTTTCAGTGACAGAAACGAACTCAGACTAGTTTATGCCGGAAAGAAAAATTTATTTGGTCTTATAACCCATATATCTATGATTTTAGGAAACCATTTAAACAAATAGTTTTGTGTTTAGGAGATTCTCTTTTTTAAATTTTTTAAATTGGTGCATTGTAATCATACATCTTTGTTAGGTACAATCTGGTATAGATAAAGGCATACATGCACACATTTCTCATTTAACCCTTTTAATGTGGTTTTCTTGGTGCATTATGGTCTCACA
>PVLC010030620.1:0-19390 GCA_004027655.1 Graphiurus murinus
TACAACTCTCACAGGGGTCTGGACAGGTCCCTCCTCACTTCCTAGCCTCACTCTCTACTCCACAGTCACTAGGAATCCTTACCAGCTTGCTGTTCCTCTTGCTATTTAGGATATGTATGAATGCATACTATGTTCTAAGTACTTTGCCAGTACTGAGGAAGTGAAAGTGAGTAAAATGGAATGGTCCTGCCTTCAAGGACATAATGTTCCTTTCTGAAACAGTCTTTCCTCCTCCTCTGTCTTAGTCCACTCAGGTTGCTATAATAAAATAACAAACCGATTAGATTATAAACAAAAGAAACTTAGTCCTCACTATTCTGGAGCCTGGATCTATTCCAAGAGCTGGTAAGGATACACTTCCTAAACAGCCATTTCGCTACCTCATCTGGCAGAAGGGGATAATGACATTTTCTGGGGCTCTTAATAAGGACACTGTGTTAATCAGCTTTCCATTACTGTAACAAATACTCTAGAAAATAAGATTATGAAGACAAAAGGTTTATTCTGGTTGACAATTTTGGAGATTTCAGCGCATGATTGGTGAATCCATTGCTTTTAGGTGAGGTGAGGCAAAGTAGCTGGTCATGGTGAGGGCCTCATGGCACAAAACCACTGGCCCCACAACTATAAATCAAAAGAAATGAAAGAGGAAGAGACCAGGATTCTACAATCTTCTCCATGGGTGTGCTCCCAGTGACTTAGATCTCCTATTAGCCACTGTCCTTGTTGAAGTTCCTCCCACCCCCACCTCTCAAATGTACCAAGGGTAGGGGACCAAGCCTTAATGGGCCTTGGAAAACAATCCAGATCCAACTACAGCAGGCCTGATCTCATTCTCAAGGGCTCTAGAGGCTCTTATGACTGAATCTCTTTTTAAAGGCCTGACCTCCTAATACCACCACATCTATGGTTAAGTTTCAGTATAGAGATTTTGGGTAGACACAAACATTCAGACCATAGAGCACATGCACACACCCCAATAAACTTTTTTTTTCTTGTTTTTATTTCTCTGAAATTTAAAAGCCTGATGACAGAAATCAATCCTGCCTAGCTCACTGCTGACTTCCTAGCCCCTAGGAAAAAAAATTTGGCCTAGAGTATGTGTTTAATACACTTTAGTGAGCTACACTATGCTACAGCTAGTTATAAATATAAAAGTTGACTTAGCTGCAGTAGGAACTCCTTGTAGTTACTGGTACTTTTTTCAACTTTGTATCTCTGGCACCTAGCACATATGTTTGTCATGTAGCATATATTCAACATCTTAATAGAGTTAAGTTTAATCCAACTGAGTTTTTTTTAGAATGTATTGGCCCAGATATAACAGTAACTGGAAATCATGTCCCATAAAGAATTGCCATAGGAATTAGAAATATTTCATATGAAACAGACACGACTTAGAAAGGACATGGTATTGTATTCAAATGTCATTGGGACTGATAAAACATATTCTAGTACTGAATTAGAGAGATTTAATATGTTACTATCAGAAGCAAGGAGTTGCTCATCATTAAAACTGTCCAGGTAAGGTCTAGGGATGATGGTAAAGATAACTTAATAATATGTGTGCTATGAATTTTCTAGATAAGTAAAAAATAATTTGTTTCTTTAATCTTGTGTTCTGGAAGAAAGTTTTCTCTACTTTCCTCATAAGGAGGTTGTATTTTCAACTAATAGTCTGATTGCTTTACACATTACAAAAAGTTTTCACATAATCCATGCAGAGATCCTTTGAATAGGCAGAGAAAGTAGTGTTAGCCCCATTTTACATGAAAGACAGATGCTTACAGAGGGTTAACTCATTTGTCAAAAGTCACACATTTAGTAATTGATGGAATAGAATTTGAACCCAGGTTTTTTGTGCCTTCTTGTCCAAAGTTGTTCACGCTAAAATACCACATTACTTCCCTTGTTACTGAAGGTAAGAAAAGAAAAACACAACCACCTTTTCAAATACTAATGCAAACCCTCACTTGCAGAAGGACTCTGACAAACCCTTGGTAATTTATAGTTGAGAACTGAGTTTAAGTGGTATGATCAAGAGCATGAGAACAATGAGAAATAAGATTAGGTTTGGAACACGGGGACTCCAGTACTTTCGGTTGCTTTTTGCCCCACAGAATCTGACTGCCATTTCTAGAAAGAATTATAATGATGCTTTTATGTTCCTGGCCAGGAAATGTTTATAAATCATAATGTACCATTTGCGAGTGATGTTACCTTATGAATATTAAAAGATTAGGAAATGACATTGGCTTTTGTTGAAAACCTTGAGTGACCCTGTAAGCAGACACAGTAAATGATTGCTTTTATTGCGGTGCCCTCTAAATATTATTAAAACTCTTTATAGTAGGTAATAAATAATGGCAAACGAATGCTTGATTTATAGCAATTACAGTACAGATGAGTTGGATTCATGTGCTGCACTGTAATGAAGATAATAGCTCAAAACACATGAGAAAAAGTCACTCAGTGAAATATGAGCTGATTTGCATGATCCATGTCCCTTGAGTAACCTGTAATTGGCTATTATGAAATGGACTAAGAATGATTTGGACTAAGAAGCAGCACCAAATTACCATAATATAGTCTTTGCATTTATTTTTATTTTCAGCACCCAAATATTTTTCAAGCATGTAGAATCCATGCTCTGAAATCTAACCCATGGAGGTATTCAAATGCAATAGGCCATGCTTACCTAACCCTGGTGAAATTTTTTACTTTGAAGTCAGGTATTGCTTCAACTTTATTCACAGGAAACATTATAGAAAATTGCTTTCTTTTAGCTTGGAGACTACATGATTTCATAACAACCCTTTTAAGAATAGATTTTGAGACTAAGGCTGAAGCAGTATTGTAGAATTTCCAAAGGGATTCAAAGTACATGTGTGACTTAATTTATTCAGCAAGGCAAATTTATAAAAGTCTTATATTAATATGTAAGATCCCAGGAAATTTCTAATAAAAAATGACTGATTCAATTTTTTAATGTTTGCCTAAGCCTCCCTTTGACTCCTCCCAACAGAAAACATTAAACTGATAACAATTCACATCACACGTCTTTACTTTCTTCCCCCCCCCCTCCTCTTTTTCTTTTGGTAGAAATAGCTGCCATTTCTGAAAAGCAGTGAAGGGAACTGTGCCAAAACTGTATTTTATGCCTAGACCGTCTGTCACGCTTCTGAAATCTCATTCTCATTATCACACAAATAACCCAAGGGATAGAGTTAGTCCCACTGGCAAGGGGGATCATCAATGTTTATCCTAAGCTACTGTTACAGTGGCCATAATGGGAAAAGGTATAGCATAATTAAGAGCTATAGCCAACTAATTAAGTCAAATTACATCTAATTATAAATCCAATAATCTATGCCAAAACTAGTTGTTGATAGCTAAGGGAAAAATAATACCATTTTAATTAACCTCCATTATAGATTACAGTTTGAAATTTTTTTTAAGCTCAAAGTATTTTTACTGGACAAATTTTATACCCCCTTCTAATATTTCTGTTTAGGAATAAATAAAGAAAAAATAAAAAATTATTTTAACAAAGAAATTTTGCCTTTTAAATTTTATAAATTAATTGTGTTAATTATTGACTATTCCTGGAAAATGTGAAAGGAAATTATAGTTATAAGATCACACTGGTACCAGAAAATATATAATGCAGTGTAGTAAAATATCCTTAAAACAAATTGAAGAGGGTATGTAAAAACTAGAAATAGTCAATAATGGAAAATGAGGTGGACATAATAGAAAAATTGAAACTAAGTAATTTTCAGGTAAGCTAACTACAGACAATTTAATTACTGTCTTCAGATAATTGAACAGTATAAGAAAAGTGCTGACAAGTGGTTTTGAATACTCACCATGGACTTGGCAATGATTATACTAAAATCATTAGTCTCAATATAAGGAATTTGCCAGTCATAAAGATGGTTAGTGTTGCATAATTTCCTGTAGGAAACTTTGAAACATTCATCTTTGTACATCTTCAAAGCAATATTTTAAAAAACCATCAGCCTAGAATATTTTGAGACTATAAACTTGAATGCTAGCTCTAAATGTCTCCTTCCCTTCTATTGCTGTTTGATAACTTAATGAAAATAAAAATCTAATTTTGGCTTGTGGTGTATTTATTTAAGGATAGAACCATTTCTAAATACTCTTGGACAAACCTGCCTTCTTCTAGGTAAGAAATGTGATAGGCTATATGCAATATGACCACAGAAACCCAAAACAGTGTGAGATTTCCAAAAAGTTTGTGCATCACTGCTTTTAGGATAATATGGTATTATCCTGGGACCTGGCATTTTGCAAATGGGTTGTTACTAGTGTCAGCACGATGATGCATTTATTAATTATCTCTCTCTATATATATTCACATATATATACACATATATATATATTCACCACATACTACATATCAGCCTTCGTGCTAGACAAATGTTGTGTAGAATACAAAGTATATGTGTTTGTGTATATATATAGTATATTTATATATAAACTTAGTTTCTGACCCCAAGGACCTTGTAGAAGAAGAAATAAGACCTGGACAAAAATTACTAAAATAAGAAGAAAGGGATATCGCAACAGAGATACTAGTAAAGTGCTATGGCTTCAAGAAGGACTTAACCATTTTTTTTACAAGTGATATATCAAGATATTTAATAAAATTATGCTATTTTATCATCATGAATAGGACTTGGATAACAAAAGAAGGTTGATAACAATAGTGCATTGCAAACCAAGTGACAAGTACAAATTTTAAAACATAAAAAATGAATGTTTATTATCCCTTTTGTTGTTGAATTCATCAGATATTTTCTTACTATGTTTTAAGCTCTATAATAGGGATAGTCTCCCTCTTTCCTCTGTTTTGAATTATAAGGATTTTTTAATTTTGTTTTCTGGAGGTTTTTTTGCTTGTCTTTTGTGTGTGTGTGTGCGTGCGCGCACACGCATTTGTGTGCATGTGGGTGCCTTTCCTCTCAAAGTGGGTACACATTTCCTCTCCTCACTTTTTCCTTTTATTGGAGGTGCCTGTGGCTTTTATTACCATTCACGTACACCCCCTCCAAATTCGAATCTCCAAACTAGAATTCTCTTCAAAGTCTCAGACCTATTTCAGTTACTTATTTGATATCTCATATACCAAAGTATAATTATCTAAAATCAATTTTTAATCTTTTTGCCCAAACCTGGCCTTCTCCTTGTACTCTTATCTCAATAGATGGCACCAATATCCATACAGTTGTGAAAATCTGAAACCTAGAAATCATCTTACCTGCCTACGTCTCTCTTCATACCATAGTTGATTTTCAACTCCAATAATCTAACTTTACTTTTGAATATCTCTTAGGTACACTTCTGCTCTTACCTCCTGACCATACACTGATCCTCATTACCTTTCCCATCTTATCCACCACTGCAGTGATTACTTTCCTCTGTCAAGTTTTCTTCCTTTAATTCATTACTCATAATATAGCAGTGGAATTATTTTTATAAACTCAGTCTTATTATGTAAGATCTTATCATGCAACTTTCTTGCTTAACATTTTCCAGGGCCCATCATAATTAACACCACATTTCTTAACAGACATCCAATTTGCTCTTAAAGTGGGTGCACCCTTGCTGTCTTGGGTGTCTAGGATGAAGCTCAAATGCTCCATTCTCCCTCCTGCATTGTGGATTTGCTAGACTTCCTTCTTCTTGGCCTGAAGTGTTATTACTTTCCACTGCCTTACTTTCAACTATTTATTTCTACTCATTTTTCAGATCTTAGTTCAAATATCACTTCATAAAGAAAGCTGTCCGTTACCACCAGTACTTTTCTGTTGTGACCATTTTTTATTCAATGGTAAGATTACTCGGTTAAGGCTCATTTCTTATTAAATGCGAAGTCTTATGAAGAATAAGGAAGACATCTGTTATGTTCACACCATATCCAAACCACCATGCACAGCTACATCACTGGTAAATGCGATGACCAAAGTAGATGAATATACAATTCAGTGGTGAAAAATAACTTCAAGTAACATAAAGATAGATAGACATGGTTTAACATGGTGAAAGGCATATGCATTTATCTCTTCTCCTGCCCCCAAGCCTCAGTTAAAATGGATAAAATGTAAGAACAAAAAGAATAGGACATGAGTCAACATGTCTTTAGTAAACTAGAGAGTTAAATTAATTGGGGAATGAGAAGAGTCTGGATTAGCAGAGCAGGATTGCTATCACCTAAAAGTCCTTTGAGAAGAGTATTGAAAGAGATAAACTATTTTTCACCCACAGAAATCCAGAAGGTCTCAGGAATTGGAGGCACCTGCCATCATGGAAGCAAGGTGAGGTGAAGGAATGAAAACAAAGGAATTATTTGAAAATCTGTATGAAAAAGCCCTTGTACAACCCAGATGCCACTTCTCTACTACCTCCCCCCACATCAAACATCCTGATGATGAAGCCAGAGAGGTGTTGCCTGGAAAAGTTGAACAAAAATGTCTCTAGACCCTGAAACAGCAAACACAACAGAGGTCAGGAATGAGACACTACACCAATAATAGGAAAAGTAAAAATCTACACCTGATATTTTAAGAACCCTGTGTCTCTTTGTGCAAGCGGAAATTGACAGATTAGAATACTCACCAGGCAGCCGGGCGTGGTGGCGCAGGCTTGTAATCCCAGCATTCGGGAGGCTGAGACCGGAGGATCCGGGTTCAAGGCCAGCCTCAGCTACCTAGTGAGGCCCTCCACAACTCAGTGAGACCCGGTTTCAAAATAAAGAATAAAAAATAGGGCTGGGGGTATAGCTCGGAGGTAGAACGCCCCTGAGTTCAATCCCCAGTACCGCAAAAAAAAAAAAAAAAGAATACTCACCAGGCAAAAGATGGAATTATACTACTCTAGAGAAACTGGTCAGCTCCAGGTTAAAAAGCTTATAGATACTGACATTTGTGGTTTCTGAGTAAAAAAAAATTTTTTTCTACATAATCATATTACTAGAAGCTTACCAGTCATCAAATCACATCCATGTATACATAGCTTCTAATCAGCCTTTTCATGTGTTGTTTTGAAATTTGATGGCTACTCAAGAATAACAATAAAGGAATGTCTATAACATGAAACACAAAGAATAAACAAAGGCATTCATAGGAAACAAATTCAAGGCAGGCAACAGAAGAAAATGTTTTAGAAAATCTCAGTAATTACTTCAAAGTCGGATGTGATTTTACATTCAAGAAAAAAAGAATTAAAGGAAAAATGTAGAACAATGTGTTTGAGAATTAAAAACATGATATCTGAACTGAAATTTTCAATCTAAAGTTTGGAAATAAATTCCAAAAAATCTTGAACTATAAGAATAAAAAAAAAAAAAAAGCCAGGCATGGTGGCACATGCTTGTAATCTCAGCATTTGGGAGGCTGAGACTGGAGGATCCAGGTTCGAGGCAAGCCTCAGCTATCTAGTGAGGCATTCTGCAACTTAGTGAGACCCTGTTTAAAAAAAAAAAAATAGGGCAGGGGGATAGCTCGGAGGTAGAATGCCCCTGACTTCAATCCCCAGATCCCCAGTACTGCAAAAAAAAAAAAAAAAAAAAAAGCCTGTGGACAATATATGAGAAAAGAATACATTAGATAATTATAATTAATCTGTGAAGTCTAAAAGTCTAACATATGGCTAAGAGGAGTTCCAGAAAGAGAACAGAAATTCAAAGAGAAGACTACAAAGTTGTCTTCCAGAACTCAAGAACAAGAGTTTCCAAGCTGAATCTTCTCCTGCTTGAAGAAGATTGGGGTGGGGGCTTTAAGATAAAATGCTTTGGGGTTGGATGTGGTGGACCATGCCTGTAATCCCAGAACTTGGGATGCTAAGACAAGAGTATTAAGATTTGAGGCCAACCTCATCAACATAGTGAGATCCTCAACAACTTAGTGAGACCTGTTTCAAAATAAAAAATAAAAGAAGGCTAGGGTGTAACTCAGAGGCAGAATGCCTCTTTATTCAATCCCAATACCACATACTCAAAATAAATAAATAAATAAATAAATAAATAAATAAATAAATAAATAAAGAAAGAAAGAAAGAAAGAAAGTGCTTTGTAATCTCAGAATGCTGAAGGTAAGAGAAGTTCATGAAACTCAGACCGCAAAGTACTTGCCCAGACTGGCAGACACGATGACTCTTGATTTCAGATTGCTCTCACTTTAATTCTCTACCAAACCAATAAACAGGCAGCACAAAGATATATGCAAGACAAAAGTACCAGTAAGTGAATGGCTCCACAGAACTCCCCTGGCTCTTCACAGGTTCACTAGAATCTATGTGGTCTGTGCCCCCACAGGGACTGAGGAGAGCCAGGTGAGCAGGGCTCCGAAGTCCAGCCTCATTGGCATGGCAACAATGGGCTGGGCTGGGCTGATCTGCACTCAGGATCCAGGATTCATCACTAATACCACAGGAGGAGGCCTGGCTCTGCCAGAATCCCATGCTCCCGGGTTGTTTCTTGTTTCTCACCAGCCTCACAGGAAACAAAGCATGAGAGAAAAATAAAGACATTTGTAGACGTGTAAGTTCTCAAATTTTTCTACTTCCTGTGAATCCTTCCTCAGAAAGCAGGAGGATGTGTATCAAGTGAGAGCCAAGTTATATTGTTAAATGGCAAAAGTCAAGGTTCAGAAGAATGAGTGTGTGTGTGTGTGTGTGTGTGAGTGTGTGTGTGTGTGTGTGTGTGTGTGTGTGTGTATGTGTGTAACACTGGGGATTGAACCCGGGGCTTTCTACCACTGAGCCACACCTCTGGCCTATTTTATTTTTTATTTTGAAACAAGGTCTCTCTAAGTTGCTGAGAGTCTCACTAAATTGCTAAGGCTCCCCTTTAACCTGCAATCCTCCTGTCTCCTCTAACCTGCAATCCTCCTGTCTCAGCCTTCCAAGTACTGGTATTACAGAATTGTGCCATCACCCCCAGCCAAAAGAATTATTCTTTATAGAAAAATTATGACTAATAAATTTAGAGCAAATAACTAAATTATTAGTTTACCATTTTGTACTTTCTAGAGACAAAAATTTCATGCTAAAATCATCAATTCATGAAACCATTAGAAGAAGGTTTAGTATAGGTCAGGCATGATGCCCCATGACTGTAATCCTAGTACTTGGGAGACTGAAACAGGAGGATTGTAAATTCGAGGCCGGCCTCAGCAATTTAGTGAGACCCTGTTTCAAAAATAAAAAAGGCCTGGGGTGTAGCTTTGAGTTCAATCTACAGCACCAGAAGAAGACAAAGGAAGAAGGGGAGGAGGAGAAGTTAATCTACAATAGACCATTTCTAAGAAAAAAAAATGTGTTATTTATATGTATTGCTTTACCAAAATAAATGACTGGTTAATCTCAAAGTTATACAAAATAAACTGGTCAAGGTCTTAAATGGTTTATAGAAAATTATTTTCACATATAAATTTAATTTTGTTAATAATGGTAATTAATCGGTGTCACAATTGCAAGTATAATAACATTGATGGTTTCTATTAATAAATAATCAAAATTAGCATCTTGTTATTAAAGATCATGTTAAACATTAAGTTGCAAAGACTATTTTAGTTGTAATATGCATTGTTTTTTCTCATCTAACTGGCACCAATATTGGCTCATTTTCATAACTAAATATATGCTAGAATTAATAAATGCCCTGCTATAAAGAGTTTATGGCACCTAAAACTACTAGACTTTATTAAAGAGAAATTGTTTTATTGCATTCTATATATTTTTCTATTTGTACAAAAAAATCTTATTTTGTTACTTTTCTTCATATATACTAAAAATTTAATTACTTAATGGAAAAAAAACAGGGATTTTTATTTCCTTTTAAACAGAATAAATTGCTCCTGTGTTCTATAATGGTGCTAACAACTAAATCTCTTGAGACTAATATATTTGAACTGACATTTAACTTGGTAATTAAAGTAATTATCTTAGTTTCATGTTCTATATACATTGTTAAGTTGATGTTTTTAGGTTAACCGAATTGATATTTTAAATGATTACAAATTTTCAGAGTCAAATGGAATCACTCATGGAAGTTATCTGCTTCAAGCTAAAATGGACTAGTTTGGGGTAGACAATCTCTACAAAAGCCTCCAGAATATCCAGATTTCAAATACATATATTTTAGGCACCACAGGACTACCATGGTAACCAAGACTAATAAACTAAGATTTCAAAGAAAAGAGAATCATAGGAAGGTGAAACAATATTTTAGAATCAAGTCCCCCTATAAGCATTTGTATGTCTCATCTTTCATTCAGAACTATGGATCCAAACAGAAGATAATGGTGGTAGAGATGAGCCATCTGTGGTTGTGCACACATGTAATCCCAGGGACTCTGAAGGCTGAGGCAGGAGGATTGTAGGATAGAGGTCAGCCTGGACAACTTAGCAAGACCCTGTCTCAAAATGAAAAACAAAAAGGGTTGGAAATGTAGCTCAGTGGTAAAGTGCCCTTGAATTTAGTCTTCAGTACTGAAGAATACAAACAAATAAAGAGTGGTGATGCCCACAGAACACAATCTCACAAAACTAAATGAAGCCTCAAATGCCCCTATAGCTTCTGCTACATCTGGACTCCTTGACTTAGTCAATCACAGCAATTACTAGAGTGTTCACATAAAACATGTCTACATAAACACAACATACTGCATTTAGAAGAACAGGGGTTATGGAAATTATAGAATCTTTTTTACTTCATTTCAAAATGAATGAATGAATTAATGAATCCTATCTGAAAAGCAGATTGAGCCATCGGTGACTATCCAATAGAATCTTTTAAGCTGTTACCTTCTCATCCTAAGTCTTCTGTTGTACAATGTTTTCTAAGGTTAAATTTCATTATGAACCCCTAATTACTTTGTTAGGTCTAATCATATGCCCTAAGTAACAGTTTAACTACTCTGGAAGGCTTCTACAAATACCCAAATTATGAGTTTTATTGAATTATCTAGGGTATTTCCTAAATTTCACAGTCCACATTCTATAGTGTTTGCAGCCCACTAAAATTACCCTAAACAGAAACAGTAGTTGAGAGATTCTCATAAAAAATAATAATGACCTAAATTATCATAAAATGTAAAGGCCTAAAACTGATTCAATCAATGAATATTTATTAATTACCTTCAGTTCGGTTGCTATTAAAAAATAAATATTCTAGAATGGACATTTTAAGAATAAAAGACATAGTTTAAATACAATTTATTTAAAAAAAAACACAATCAGTTGGTTAACATTATATCTACAAAGAACTCAAGTTGGCTAACTTCAAAATGCAAAAATCAAATATGTAAAAAAATTGATTACAAGGCCAGGTATGGTGGCACATACTTGTAATCCCAGCATTTGGGAGCCTGAGACTGGAGGATCTGGATTCGCGGCCAGCCTCAGCTGCTTAGTGAGGCACTCCGCAACTTAGTGAGACCCTGTTTCAAAATAAAGAATAAAAAATAGGGCTGGGGCTGTAGCTGAGGTAGAATGCCCCTGGGTTCCACCCCCAGTACCACACACACACACACAAAATGATTACAACATGGTTATATTTTTAATATTTCATTTTGATAAATAATCAAAATATTATGTGTGCTCAAGCATTGTTTTGTTCAAAGAACACAATGTGCAAGTAACATGATAAAATTGATCAAAATTTACATGATCTTACCTTTATTTTGTAGATGGAGCGGAACATTGTTAAATTAACAAGCTCAAATGGAAAAGGTGGCATGCCAATTTAAATATCACCTATCAAAAATGAATAATGGATATCAATTTTAAAACTCCCTAAATCACTTGTAAAATGCTGTTAGTATCTTTTAATTTGCTTTATGCTGTGATTTTATGTCCACCAGAGTGATAGACTTTGTTAAAACATTTAAATATGGTTTTAGTCATAATTTAATCTTTAACAAGTCAGTTTTCTAAATCAAGTCAGACGCTAACATATTGGAGAATGCACATTCAAGAGTGATAAAATTGATAAGAATAGAAGCATTTTGTTACTCTAAATGCCTATATTGTTAGTAAGAATATATTTAAACTCACATGAACACACGGTCATATAAAAACATAATTGACCAGATATCTCAGGGATAATAAGCATATGTTTATAACAAATATAGAAATATATTTAAATTTTCATATATAAAAATTTATTTTCAAGTTGTATGTCTTAACATTTTTGTCTAGAGAAATATAAATGTCTAGGGAAACGTAAATAAACAAATCTTTTCTGTTTGTGCTCAGAATAAATAGCAGAGCTGGCATTTTCTAATTCAGTTTATCTCTGCAGCTGTGAATCAAACATTTTTAGGATGGTCTTATTCCTATTCTTAAAAAAAGAGCAGATATATTTTCCTTTTTTGTTTGTTTACCTTTTTTATTGGCACATCATGGTTATACATAATAGTGGAATCTATTGCTACATACTCATACATCCACATACAGAGCAGATATATTTTCCATAACTCAATGATCAATCTCTACTTACTGTCTCTAGTCAACTTTTCCCCTTTCAGTAATAACCATTTAAGTGGGTTGTACTTTCCTTCAACATCCAACCTCTCTCACTACCTCACCTCTATTTTAGCAAATAATCTTACCACCTATTTTTATTGAAAAATATCGGACCTTTCAATTAGCGTTCCCTCACCTTCAAACAAGCACTCAAACTATATCAACACTGATTCTATTTCCTCTAGTTCTGTTATGACTGAGTCCATTTCCCTCCAGCTACCAAGGCCAATGTCTCTGTACCTAGATCTCTACCACTACTGCGCTTTCAAGAAACCCCCATGATTTCCTTTCTCTATGTGGTATGTTCTGCCTCTACTCCCAACCTGATCCTTCAAGTTTTTGGACATTCTACTATTAAAAATTAAAACTAGACAAATCCAAAACCTACCTTTGACCCCACATTCCCTTCCTCCATGACTAGACCTCTCTAACCACTCTAGAACAGTTGTCTAGTCTCTCTTCACCTTATTCATTTCCTCAACCCCTCAGCCTTCTCATCCAACTCCAATTTGACTCCCTCACCAATCATACCATCATAAGGTAACCCCTAAATTTACTGACCACCATCTTCAAAGTTTAACCCAAAAGTCACTCTTTGGTCTTTGTATTATTTAAACCATCATTTCAATTATTCAGAGTTCTTCAGAGTAACAGAAACATGAGGCTATATAGATAGATAATAAGAGATTTATTATGGAAATTGGCTCATGCAATTATGGAGGCTAAGAAGCCCCAGATTTGTCATCTGCAAGTTAAAGAATCAGGAAAGCTAGTAGTGTAATTCCCTGAGAACCAAGGGCATCAACATGGATCATGTAACTCCCAGTTAGAGGATGAAGGCCTGAAATCCAGGATGGGGTAAAGGTTGGTGGGTGTTGGCATCAGTCCCAGAGTTTGAATGCCTGAAAATTAGAATTGCCAAGGAAAAGAGAGAATTTGCTCTTCCTTAGCTTCCATTTTGTATTCAGGCCCTCAGTGTACTGGATATCCACTGTGTCCTAGGATATTTTTGTATATTTACTATGCCCAAGGATACTTGAGACGTATCAAAGTGCCCTGTCTGGGGAGCTTTTATTGTTGGGCAAGCCTTAGCAACATGAATACTCTTATCACTCACTCCTGTGTGAAGCTCATTCTTTACTTTGTCTCTTTGAAACAACAAACAATCTGGTTTTGTCTTTGTTTTTCCCTACACTATTGGTCTATTTCTCCTCTGGTTTATTCTTTTTAACAGATCATTAAAATTTGAAGTTCCCCAGATTTCAACCCTAAGCTACCTTCTCACTCTCACAGTGCTCTCTTCTCTGAAATTTGGAGCCGTGTATCTAACTCTCTACTTATCATTGCCTTTTAGATGATCAGAGTTATCACATATTCAACAAATCTAAAATTGAACTTACAGTTTTTCTCAAAGAGTGTTTTCAAGTTCAGACAATGGCATCAACCTCAATCTATACTATCTTATTGTATTTTATCTTATCTTTCTTTCTAATCCAATACGAAGTTCTATCAATTTCATTTCTTAAATGTCTCTTTTTTTCTGTCTGCCCTCAAGCTAGTTCTGACCATAATGACTCTTACCTGGGTTATTACCATAGCCTTGCCTCAACTCTTCTTATATCCTCCCTTATACTTGTCCCTTTTGATGCCATATAACCTCTTTTAAAATGACTTACCAGGTATGGTAGAGCATGCCTGTAATCCCAGTACTTGGGAGACTGGGACAGGATGATTGCAAGTTCAAAGACAGCCTCAGCAATATACAAAAACTCTCAACAATCTAATAAAACCCTGTTTCAAAACAAAAAAATAAAAAAGGGCTGGGTGTTGAATGCTCCTGGGTTCAGTCCACATATACAAATGACAACTAGTCATATTTAAGTCCTAAAAGGAATAAAGTGTCATACAAGGATTCATGTAATCTGCTAACTTCAGTCCCAATCTTCAACATTATTTCACACTATCATTATCCTACCTCAGTGACAATCATACTACAGAAAGACACAATCCTAATATCATAATTCCTGAATGATCAAAATTCCTTAAATCTAAAAACCTGGCATGATTCATTCATACTAAGGGAAGGATCTGTTCCAAGCCTCTGTCAAAGGTTCTCATGTGGCCATTTTCTGCCTGTCTCTGCATCCTCTTCCCTCTATGCATACCTCTGGGTCCGAATTTTACCTTTTTATGAGAACACCAGTCATACTGATTTAGGACTTGCCCTAATGACATGATTTTAAGGTGACTACCTCTGTAAAGACTTTGTGTTCAAATTAGATCACATTCTGAGGTACTAGAAATACTACTTCAACATATATATTGCTGGGGGCGTGGGGCAGGTAATAACACAATCCCACCAGTAATAGTTCTTTGTACATAGTTGTTTCTCAAATCAGCAATTTATTGAGAGCTTGCTATGCGATACGTACCTAGTTAGGTACTGAGAAGATAATGTGAAAACATACAAATGTGGTGTTTGACATCATGCAGCATGTTCTCTAGTGTAGAGAGAAGTTAATTTAAAAAATGACAAGAACAAATGTAACATTTTAATAAAAAGTACTGTGATGTGGAGAAGATACTAAGTAAGGGCATTTCACATCATCAGGGGAGATTTTCTTGATAAAGTGGATTTAATTGTGATCTAGAGAATACCTAGGAGAGAGTAAATAGTTTCCAGATTGAATAAACAACATATATAGATGCTTTGATTTTGTTCATAATTTAGTGAGTAAAAAAGACTGAATATAAGCAGCACACATAGAGGAGTGTGAGGTTAATCAGGCTTGGCCCATAATCCCGAGAGAAACAATCTCAAACTCTATCATCCAGAATGTCGAAATTCCAAAATCAAAATCCTGCAAGATCAAAATCTCATAAATATAATTCTGAAAAAAATTGTAATTTAAATTTTTTCTTTTTATTTTTTGGACTTCTAGCCTGTAGGAATGTGACACAATAAATTTATTTTAAGTCACCCTGTCTGTGGTACTTAGTTATAGTAGCCTTAGTACACTAATATAAGGACTTACTAATTATAAAAACATTGGGCATATATCATTCATTGCAGGTATAAAAACTGCAAAATTCTGTGTGTGCATGTATGTATTTGGTTTTTTTTTTTTTTTTCTGGCGATACTGGGGATTGAACTCAGGGGCATTCTACCTCCGAGCTATACCCCCAGCCCCATTTTTTATTCTTTATTTTGAAACCGAGTCTCACTAAGTTGCAGAGTGCCTCACTAGGTAGCTGAGGCTGGCCGCGAACCCGGATCCTCCGGTCTCAGCCTCCCGAATGCTGGGATTACAAGCGTGCGCCACCATGCCCGGCTACATGTATGTATTAAAAGTTTGAAAATCTTATAGACTTTTACTCTATCTGCACTTAATATGGGTAAATAAAGTAAAATATTTTAATTTTAAATTCAATTATATTAAACAATTGATAAAAATTAAAAACCTGAAATTTAATATTGAATGTTCATTTAATTATCTACATTAAAAAATCTATGTCATGCTTTCTGTATTTCTAGAGCTACATGTATGCAAAATAAAATGAACATGAACTGTTTAATAATGCAAAATGTTCCTGAATCACTATTTGTAACTTTTGCAAATATAGTGCTAATTCATGAAAACTTTCAAATCATAAGTTGGAACACAAAAAGAAATAAAAATACATATGTTGTGCATGATATTTCCTTGTGTAAAAATATAATGCATTCATTGTATCTGAGAAGAACGATTTAACAAGTTATTTAATGAGATAAAAAAAATGACAGAGGGGCCTGGTTGTTTAGTGTGTGTGTGTGTGTGTGTGTGTGTGTGTGTGTGTGTGTGTGTGGTTAGAGAGCCCTTCTTGTCTGTTTTTCAGAGTAATAAGGCACGTGAGTGAGCAGGAACTCTTTCCTTAGATTGAAGGTGAAGGAGTAAAGAATAACTAGAAGTTAATCATGTGAAGAGATGGGGGTCAGAGAGTGGAGAACAACTCAGAGGAACAGTGCATGTTCTGTGGCAGGAGAACTGACAGTTTGTTCTAGGAGCTAAAAGAAGCCAGTGACTGGGTGCACGGATAAAGAAGAGTGAAGAGAGAGATGGTTGGAACCATTCTCTGTTAGTCTGCTTTTTCATTGCTACAAGAACCACTTAGAGGAGGAAAGATGTATTTGGCTCACAGTTTCAGAGGGTTAGTTCATAGTTGTCTAGCTCCAAGGCAGAAACATCGAGGTGGCAGGCAGGGTATGACAAGTGAAAGCTGCTTAATTCGTGGCAGCCGGGAAGCAGAGAAAGGTAGAGGAAGGGACCAGGGGCAGATAGAGTCCCAAGAGCACACCCCCAGTGACCTCTCTCCTCCAGCTGTGCCCCGCCTACTCATAGTTACCACCCAGCAAATCCATTCAAACCATCAGTCCATCAAATGGATTAATTCAGTGATGAGGTGACAGTCCTCATGATTTAATTAGTTTACCTCTAAACATGGGTATATTGCCAACACATGAGCTTTTCTGGGGAACATGCCATATCCAAACTGTAACACCATCCAAAATGTCCAGAGGCAGCTCGTGATAGCAGTGGTATCTGATTTTCCAATTAGCTCTTAGTCTGATACTGAACACATCTCTGGGGTTCTCAAACATGTTGTTTTTTTGTTTTTTTTTTAAGAGAATTTTTCAAAATAGAGACACTAGATTTCATTCTAATAAAGTGATAAGGCAAAAGGGATTAACTTGAAGAATTTAAAGACATTGTGTCCTATGCTAGTGAAATGGTTCATGATGAGCCTAGATGTTTGCTCTAAGGTGATTTCTGACAAATCCAATTTATATATAATATAATACTATATATACATTATATCCAATTTGAATTTTTCCAATACAGTGCTATTTATAATGTTGATAAAACATTATAAACCTTGAAATAACTTAAATATCAAGAACAGGACTTTGTTGGTTAGCTTCACAATATAATTCTATGTGATCATTAAAGTGGATATTTATGTTTACTTGCATATAAAGATCTCTACAAGTTGGTGAGTGAAAAAATAAAGGTATATACAATAGGTTCCAATTATATGAATGTGTGTGTGTGTGTGTGTGTGTGTGTGTGTGTGTGTGTGTGTATGCAAGCATAGGTATAGAGAAATGTCTTTTTGGAAAGATGTTCCTTTCAATTGCAACTCTGACCTTTTTTTCTATTATATTATCTAATTCGTTGTTATTGATATAGGGGAACACTTAAATTTTTAGCTTGAAGTACCAGAAAATTTGTCAAGCTCACGGATACTGCCTTGATCAAGACCAAGATAATATGTAATAGATTTAAAAAGGGTGGATATCATTGTCTCATTTTAGTGAGCATACTTCTAAAGAATATGCTGAGCCAGGTGTAGTGGTACATGCCTGTAATCCCAGTACTTGGGAGACTGAGATAGGAGGATTGCAAGTTCAAGACCAGCCTTAGCAAGTTAGCGAGATTCTTAGCAACGTAACAAGACCCTGTTTCAAAACAAAACAAAATAAAAAATTTAAAGAGGGCTAGGGGTATAGCTCTGTTTCAAAATAAAAGATTAAAAAACAGATGGTGGTGCATGCCTGTAATCCTCGTACTTGGGAGGTTGAGACAGGAGGATCACAGACTCCTGGCCAGCTTCAGCAAATTAGTGAGGTCCCCTGCAACTTATTGAGACCTTGTTTCAAAATAAAATTAAAATGGGGCTGAGGTGTAGCTCAGAGTTGGAACACTCCTGGGTTCAATCCCCAGTACCACAAAAGGGAGGGTGGTATAGTTCAGAGGTAGAATGCCTCTGGCTTCAATCTCCAGCACAAAAAAAAAATAAAGAATATGCTGGCTATAGGCTTTTATAGGCATAACCTTTTTAGATAAAGAAACTTTTTATTCTTAATTCCTTATCTTTATAATCATAAATAAGTATTGAATTTTATCAAATGCTTATTTTTTAAAATTTCATGGATGATTTCTCCTTTAATTCATAAATGGGTATATTACATTACATTGATAGACTTTCAAGTGGTAAAACTTCCTAGAATTCCCTACATGAGTTCTACCCCCTTGTGATATAAATATATAAACTAAACTATATAAATTAAAACTACTGAATTTAATATGAAGGTAAAATTTGCTTAAATTTTTGTTTACTGTAGCAATCTTGGTTGGGGTATGGTATTGTATTAAAATTATACAAGCTTTGTAAAATGAATTTGAAAGCTTTTGATCTTTGTTTATTAGCTAAAATAACTTATATATGATAAACATTATTTGTACTTTGAATATTCGGTAAAATTAATGTGTAACGCTTCTGTTTAGATCAGTCTTCATCTTAGTAGGGGACAAGAAGTTTTTTTATTTCTTATACTATCTTCTTCAATGATTATTTTATAGTGTTTGGGGGGTTTTGTTGTTTTGGGTTTTTTTGGGGGTGGGTTGGTACTGGGGATTGAACCCAGAGGTGTTTTACCTCTCAGCAACACCCCCAGTTGTTTTTATTTTTTATATTTATTTATTTATTTATTGTAGCACTGGGGATTAAACCCAGGGGCATTCTACCTCTGAGCTATACCCCCAGCCCTATTTTATTTTTATTTAGAAAGAGAGTCTTGCTAAGTTGATGAGAGCCTTACTACTTTCTGAGGCTGTCCTCAAACCTGTAATTCTCCTGTCTCAGCCTTCCAAGTACTGGGATTACAAGTGTGCTCTATCATCATGCTTGGCTTATTTTTTTAAATTTTGAGACAGGATATCACTATATGTCCCAGATTGGCCTCGGACTTGCCATCCTTCTATCTGAGCCTTCCAAGTACTGATATTACAGACC